>JASGXE010014223.1:0-12457 GCA_030068105.1 Sinentomon sp. SZTP_YWyxl | reverse complement strand
GTCCTGGCCTCTTGTGGCATCTCCACATCACATGAAAGATGACCCAGGTGATTTTTACCGACACTTTTCCCTGTAATGCCAATAACAGCCAAAGGTAAAATACAAATAAGATGCACTAGCTGCAAGCTTGCCAACTTCTGCATGATATCAATGCCAAAGATCAATGCCAAACAGCAAAGTGCAAGGTCAGGATGTTCCCTGCTGAGAAAGAACGCGGATTCCTATTGGGTTCATTTTATTTTATTTATATTTTTTTTATCTTTTGTGCAGACTGTGATTCACAACTCCAAACCTTTGTCATCTTTCTCGCAGAGTTTCACTGGGAGAAATTGCAGTAAACAACATTTTAAATGAGGTGTTTTCAAAAAGTACCGTCAATCGTCAGAATTTTGCCCCAGCTTGCTCTGTTTGCATTTGTTTTTGGGCCTTTGCTATTTTTTTTCAATTCCAATGCAACTTTTGTTCTTGGTTCTGGATTGCTCGTTTTCTTAAAGAAAGCTGCTTTTAGCTGGCCGTTTTAATCCATGACCTCGAAATAACATGGAATGTTTCAAAGCGAACCATCCCGGTGGCTGGCCCAATGCGGTGCAATGGGGCGATCCTAACACAAAACACACGGCAAAATTGGTGTTCTACTTCTGCGTGTCCTTCCAGTGATTTAAGCCTGCTTTTCATGTTACGTCGTTGCCAGCAGGCCTCAAGTTGTCGCGCAACCATGCTACCTGGTGTCCCAGCCCAGTGCATGGTTGGCATTTGTCTTGTACGCATTTCGATTAGATATTGCCTCGTGTTTCCAGCTGAGTCCTCATCCACGTTTTTTCGCAGTAGCTCGTACCGTGAAAGAGGAGCATGTGGAGTTGATGGCTGATGCTGATGTGCAGGGACCATCACCAAAGTGCAATCAAAATTTGCACCTTGTTCCACGAATGGCACCCGGACCGTCCCACATCATTCATGAAAGCAGATATTGACCAAGTTCAGAAGTACAAACCATTTCACCATGAAACATACACCCAATGAATAAGGCCTGCAACGGCATTGAAGTGAGTGTTGCCATCCTTGCGGCCTGCAAGGTAGAGCCGTCTCTGGCACCACACAGGTTGCCCAGGAAGCCCTTATAAGCACGATAAGTTTGCAAAGGATTCTGCATAAGCATAAGTACCAGTCCCAAAAGCTCCAAATTATCCAGGCCTTGGACCAATGCGAATACAAATACTGTGTCCTGCCCTACTCCGGTCGCACAGTTTCAGATGTTTTGGTCGAATCACCCCTAGGTGTTGATGCTTCTTTCAGCCAAAAAGTCGAATACAATACGAGCAGAGTGAGGTGGGGCATTGTACTGGTGCAGGAACTGATTTGGGTTCTGATTTGGCCGTTTTTCCTTCAATTTTGGCAACAACCTCAAAAACATGTTTGTGGGAATTATTGTCCGACCTTTTGCTATTTGATGGGCTCATTCCAGGTCTACCTATGTCCCAAAAAACCTGGTCGAAGAACTTGAACCAAGAAGACGTTGGCCATGAGAAATTTAACGAGTCCTTTGTTCCTCATTTGCACAAATTCCAATTTCATGGCCAGCTAAAACAGTCAGCTCAAAACAACTTTTTTTGAAAACGGCAAGCTAGAACTTTGATCAACTGAACAATATTTTCTGCATCACGAGGGTGAGGTTATGAAGGACTGAAAAAAATTTTGGCCCAGACATGGGGATAAGAGAATAATGTTCTGAAAAATTAGAGCACAGTAAAAGGGAAACCGCATTAGATAATTTGAGAAGTTTCCACCAACTTTTGGGTGAACACTTCTGGTGAGTTACGTTTTCATGCTGGAAGGGCACTTTGAAAATGAAGGAGCAAATATATCCGGTGATCCGAGGCTTCATTTGGCATCTGCATCAACATTTTTATTTTGTTAAGAAAACGCAATAAAACACCCCCAATACTGAGTGCATGCATTTTCAAGAAACACATTTGGAGATTTTTGCAGGGAAAAGGGACTGACTCACGATGCATGTTTTTCAGCATGCGAGATGCAGATTTTCTCGGTTGTCTGGGGGCCACGGATGTGGGTATTTTGGAGCTGAGGTTTTCTCCATGGAGGCATTTGGAAGCTACGATGAGACACACTGCCAATGAAGCAAGGAAGAAAGGTCATAGCAGCATCGTTTCGGCCAATCAAAGGGATCTCGATTTAAGGGAGGACCTGTGAAAAAACTAAAATCTGCCATTCGTGAGTTAGATGGACGAATTTTTGCACAAAGGAAGACATTTAGGCCTGTAATATGCTTGCCGAAAGCTGCTCTCCTAGCTTTCATATTTCTTGGGAAAAATTACTAAAAGTTGTGATAGGCTGCGTGTTGAGAATCTGTGCTGGCAATGCATGAACGGTCCAATAATGATAAATTTTGAAAGGTGAAGGAAGCATTTAAAGAAAATAGTGACAAAGCCGTTTCCCATTTTCTTTGTTGTTTTCAACAACTGCTAAATGCTCCGCCAATGCGAAACACAGCTGTAGCTTGAAAACGATTGAAAATATGAAGAAAAAAATGAAGAGCATGATTTCCTCCATAAAGTAACATGGTAAACAGAAAACAAAAATTTTCAAATCAAAATTTCGAATTTTCCATAGGTCCCCCCTTAATCCAAAAAATAGGTTGACAGGCTCTCGCAATCTGAAATGATGAATTTGACATTACAGTAAGTGAAAAGGGCTTCAAATCTGTGGCCACCAATTTTGTAAACTGAAGACAAGATAATCCTGCAGAGAAAAGACAACGATCAGATAAGGCAGCCAGCCTGCCTTGTTTCTGGCCATGAGGATGCACAAAAAGTTCTAAAATTTAGCTCCAAGTGCGATCGGATGCGAATTTTTCTGCATGCCTGATTTTCCAGCACCTGTCAACCTTGTCATACGATGCATTTTCAAAAGTGCAGGAAAATCTGCATCTGTCATGGATGCTGAAAAAAAAAACATGTCATTGGGGGCAGCACATTAACAATGAATGCATCAGGGGTTTGTGAATGTCATGCTGGTAAGTGGTAATATTGCTGGACGGAAAAGTGGAATCATGGCCATTTCGTTGCAAGGGAAATTGAAAAAAAAACTTTCATGAAAATGATTCAGAAACTGAATCGCAAAGAAAGCACATCAATCGCCATGCCTGACCATAAATGAAAAACAGCAAATGAATTCCAACAACAAACAACGTCTAAGTTTTGCTGCAAATTCTGAAGCTTCTCTAGCACAAGAATGTTCAATGCAGGTGCAACATGCATCACACCTTACCTTAAAAAGGGTTGGGTCGGTCTTTTAAGCGCACCATCAGTTTTCAACATTTTTCTAATGACAGAAATTCTGCCTCCCCCACAAAATGCTCTCAATTGGATAAATTAGTTTAAAAGAACAAAAAAAAACAGCCAGTGACATTTAACGATGCATAAAACAAATGCTGTGCTTCTTCCTTGTATATTGGACTAAACTTGATCGCCTAAACCAAAACCCTGTTGGTATACAAAGCGCTGGAGCAAGAAGTGCAGAACTGAAATGATGCGACTCACTCTAGATTTAGTTAATAAATAATTTTTTTTGTATAATTCCATCATTGAGAAAGTATGGAGGCATCCAAAATGAACACTTGAAAATCAGCTTGACATGATGACTTTCGACAAAAAGTGAGCCCATCATCATCAATAAATGCAAGTGAAAAAAATGTGTGTAGAAAGCGTTGCACTTTTCAATGCAGCAAGTCAAAATTACTGCCTAACTTGCCCAAGTCGTTTGCACTGCTGCCTTCAATTATAGAAACAACCTTTCAGATTGTAATTACAGCTTAGGATTGTAACGATGTTACCAGCTGGGCTATCTCCCCGAAATAAGCACCAATCCTTTTAGCTGCTATTATCTACATTCATGCGGCACATCTTGAACAACAAACATAAATTAATCACAAAAAAAAAAGAGAAAAATCTCACCTTTGATGTTGTTCAGGTTTTGAATTCAGACATGAATTTGATAATAAAGTGCTGCAGATCCAATATGCTGTGGTCAATAAATCCAAATCTGCTCAAATTAAATGCTAATCAAAATGAAAGATAGGAAAAGAGATTGATTTTCATCCTCTTCATTCTTGTGAAAAATAACAACTGGGACCAAAGTTTGAGCTGTTGATTGGGAATGGTACAAGGCAGCACCTACTCATGAAATAATGTTGCGATCAAAAATGACAGGCAGAGAAGACCAGTCGGCACGGACAAAATGGCATTTGTCCGTAGCACCAAATTCCAATGGGCTACTACTATGGTTCTCACAACAAAGCTGTACACTGTGCACATGTGATAACAAAAACAGGGAGTCATAAGGGAAGGGTCGTCATATTTTTTTACTTCCTGTCCTGTTCTATTCATGCAAAAGAATGATGCAAAGTGTGCTGCAGATATGGAACTTTTCAGCAAACCATGAGTTTGCCAACTGAGTGATCGATAATCTTTCAAAACTTTGAGCAATCGATTTTCTGGTGGATCAGGTACAATGAGAGTATAGGTTGTTTGGAAATGGGCAAGACGTAAGTATCCATTCTTTCAGGAGGAAAATTTTACAAGATTTAGGACTGTCAATTCGCAATGGCGAAGCTTGCTCGATTCGCATTTTATTTATCTGCTCGTTTCATTGAATTATTGTAATTCAAATGTCTATTGTCTTGTCAATTTGCGCCAGGTTGTTCCTAGGCAAATTAACCTAATTAATAATAATGAGAAACGAACCCATAATGATGGGGAAAGAGCTCCACAGCCCCAACTGCAATTGAAGTTACACATTTTGCAGGTCTGGTTTGCGCACTGCCTTTCGTTGTTACTTGTTTCATAATCAAAAGATAGCTGATCCTGAAGTGTCCCATCAACCCCTCTACCTAATTGTCAACTTTTCATATCCTCAAATTTGCTCGTAAAAATGACGGCTTGTTAAAATGTAGTTAAGGACACAGTGACAAAAATGATGGAAATTTTAAGTCCATCAACCAGGTCAAGCCGCAATGAAACTTTATTCCAGATAACATTTGTACAGTGTGTTTTGCTAGACGTATGTGGGCTTCTGCTATGCAGCTGCTGCATGGGTTTGCTCTGCAAGGACAGCATAGCTGATGAGTGGATGGACTTCGACAGCCTCACTGCTTTCACAGCCTCACTGGGTTGATAATTTGTTGGTGCTGTCATACACGAAAACCCACAAAAATCCTGACTGCGTGATCCAAGGATCTTTGGGTCACTCCACAGCAACAGACACATTTTCAAATATAAAACTTCATTCCAATTCCACTACGAACTGCATCTGGGTAAAAATGAGCTCAAGCACCATTTTGTTATGCAGTATGGAGTCATCGGTGGAGATTAGAGTTCCACAAAGGCTGAAAATAGAACACCAATTCGGACAGGAATGGCCAAAAAACCTCCGAAGCATAACTAGGATGAGGGCTAACTTCATCTAACAGAGAAAACTAGTCTATGCTGGACTGCTGGAAGTGCGAAAATGATGGTGTCAAAAAGAAACTCCAAGCTGACCTTGATCGATGATTGGAAGTTTTGATGTAAAAATGGTAAACTGCTACAGCTAGGCAATCATTTTGTCACATTTCCATTTGCCCTATTGACACTCCACCAATGGTCTAAAACAGAATACATACGATGTCAGGCAATTAAACATTCCGTCCAGTTTGTCAGCAAAAGTGGCTCTCATTGCTCTAAGTGTAAATGAAGTAGCCTATCAGACAGGACTTCTGCAGGCCAGTCAGAAGTAGAATACCTTGGATTTTCTAGGTCCCTTCCGATCTGGGCGCAGCAAAGATGGGGGGTCTGGGGCAACGCCCCAGCGGGGTCCCAAGTGACAGAGCCCCTGGCGGGGGGTCTGAGGGTGGAGCCCCCAGAAGCTGAGGAAATTTTGACATTTACGCGTTCATTTTGGGGGCAAATTTGGTGTTCAAGAGGCCAAAAACTGCAACAAAAGTTCCTTCAATTCCCTGGATTTTCCAGGTTTTCGCTTTTTGCCCTCTTTTCCCTGGATTTTCCAGATTTTCCAGGTGGGTGGCAACCCTGTTGAAGTTTAGTGAAAAAGGTGGCAGGAATGCTGCAAGCTAACAATGGGGCACTTAAATGTCAAAATAAGAAAATGTTTTCATTATTGCTGGGGGCATTGAGGGCAGTGTGAATGCCCATTCCCACTCACTAACTTCGTGCCCTGCCTGCAGTACACTCATGAAATAAGTGCATTACCTACCCCCACAACCTTGTTCATCCCACTTAGCTATTTTCTCTATAAATCTGAGGAAAGAAAATTGGCAGAATGCAACAAAAGAAAAAAAACTGAAAAACAGTTTTCCAATGGAGTTCCAATGGAGTCCAAAAAATTCCAATGGAGTTCATTCCGAAAAAAGACAATAATTTTCAACAACAATAACAGCAAGGGTAGGGGTGTTTAAAAATGCTTTTTTATGAAATTTCGTAAATTGGTTTGTGTGGTACAGTCCCTCCCAGGTTACCGGATGCAGCATATTTGTTGTGAAGGATTGCTCTCAAAGTTCAATATTCTTTTGCGCCCCTAAACCATTTCAAGCCACTTGGCTGTAAAAGCCAGTTGTTCTAAATTTGTACAACCGACAGATGGCCAAAAATGGTCAGCAAAAAATTGCACATTTTTTTCAATCTCAGCAGAATATTATCCGGACCACGTGTTTCAAAATTCAAAGCCACAACGCTACACTCCACCTCCAAAATGAAGACTTTTTTGCTTGCCATGTTTTACCTAGAATCCATATAGCTCTAGTTCCTTGAAGGGGATTTCCTTAGTGCCCATGCATAATCACTCAGAATATGCTTGAAACTTCAAATTCTTTCTGCAGAACTGCACTTTCTAGATCAATCCACCACACCCAATTTTGGCTCACTTTTCCTTTCGGTCATTGGATTTTTTCTCTGGAATGATTAATCAAATTCAGGTACCTGCTGAAAGCAGAAAAAATCATGAAAAAATATAGGTTTAAAAAATACCTGCACCTGGCTAACGAATTTAAATGATGGGACTGTTATGTGTGAATAATTTGTGTAAAAATGCAACCTCTCCCAACTTGATATTTTTTCACGATTTTTCAGTTTTTCATCCCCATGGTTCAATCATTCAAGTTGATCAGTAATTCTGGAGGGCAGTAAACTCAACCCAAAATGTTTTGCCATTTTTAGCACTAGCTTGGACATTAAACAAATTTGATCGCTTATAGGCCAAAGCAAATAGCAATGAACATACATAAATGTAAGTACCTACAAACACATGATTTGTTTCACAGTGCTGCTGAATGCTGTATTTTTACAGTGAAGCAATATTAGGTTCTAGTTAAACGTGGCTAGGACACTTTTCGAGGAAATCTCGCTGACGCAAGTCCCAGTCTCACCCATCAAAATCGGTCCATCGGTTCGAGAGAAATTTCAAGTTTCGTGGGCAGCACATCCCGGATGCACCACACTCGCATTGTCTTTTCCTCTTTTCCACCATCCACTCATTATGACGTCACAAACTCGTGCAACGGCCTAGTGTTGTAGGAGGCACTGGTGAAGCGCTTTGCTCCCGCTTGTGCCCTTTGGCAGCCAGACCGCTCCTGCCCCTGCCACCCTCTCACATCTCTTCACTGAGAATTACCACCATCCGGACGACCTCGACACATCGGTCCCACAGCCCCACATGCACCCCACCAGCTCAACATTATGCCAAGACAAAGACCCTGCATTCCAGAGTTATTCCAATGGCAAAACCGCTTCGCCTGCACAAACAACATACCAAGAACCATGGTCATGTATCACCACCCCGCTACAACTCCTGTAACTTGTGACTCATTCCAACTACACCACTCGCACAAATCAGCAGCACAGATAATGTTGCATACTCCACTTTCAAAGACTTCGTTTGTTTGTTTAAAAATAGTCAACAAACTTTCTATTCTATCCTATTTGTGGCACCAGATAAAAAAAAATTGAAAATTGATGTATAAATGGAAGCAGCCAGTAAACCACAAATTTGACAAGAAAATGACTCGGAAAATTATTTTGTCAAACAGAATGTGGATTTCCATGTGATCACATTAATTGTTTTTAGACATTGGAAAAAAACACCATGCTTTGGAAAGAAGCGAAATTGCTGGACTGCCACAGCATTTTTCTGCCCTTTTCAAGAAAATAACAAGATCAAATCAAATCAAATCAAATCAAGCTCGATTATTAGCCGTCCGACGACGCATACGAGCTAGAGACGAATCGAACAAGAAAATAACAAGATCAAGATATCCAAATTCTAAAAAAAAATTCCTGAATTTTCCAGGTTTTCCAGGAACAATTCCAGCATTTTTTTCTGGATCCTCCTGAAAAAAAAACTGGCTCCTCCTCTTTCAAACAGTGCTGCATTTGGTTCTGCTCTTCACTGTTTGTTGTAGCATCTGCATCTGTCTCAATCACTGATGTCAGAATCGAGCTTTAATAAAATCGTACAATCAATTGAAAATGTAATATTTTATCGTTTTTATAAATTTGTCAGTTTATGCACGAAATTATTTGATTCTTACAGCATTTTTCCACAATTCCTTGGATTTTCCATGCTTTCCAGCTGCAAAATACATTCCCTAAATTTTCCAGATCTGAGTCGGAACTCAAGCTGAGTTGGAACTCAGAGGAGTCTCTTGTCGATGCTCGAGTCTGAATTCAGTCAAATCACTCCTTTTTTCTAATTCTTTAAGGCAAGACCCGAATGAGTCAAAATGAAACGAAGCTGATTTGTTCCCTCTATTGATAAGGTCTCAATTTATTTAGTTGTGTGGCAGGCAACAATGCAGAAAGCAGCCGATTGCTTGCTTTCATCCACTTGTAAAAAAATTTGTGTTTTTACCATCCAAAGATGGATGTTGTGGACACGCTGGCTGATGGTTGAATGCGCTGGCTTGCTTTGCGAGCTTTTGGTCCAGTTGCATCTTTTGCATGACGACTGCAACCCTATGGAAAAGTTCTGCAGCTTTCAAATTTTCAAACTTCGATATGGATGGACTTGAAAACCGTTTTGGCAGCTACTTGAAATGTGTCATTCTCTATACATGCTTGAACCAAACAGATCTCTCCGTTTCGGCAATTTTGAAAGTTTTTATTGTCGTTGGTTTTTTACAATTCATGTGCTGGCTTTCCCGAAAGCCACAAGTCCTAACCCTAATACTCAATAGCCGATTCAACAGACAGATGCATCTTTTGCAACAATGGAAAAGGAAGAAGAGTTGTGCAGAGAATGAAGTTGTCCAATGTTGAAAATTCTTTTTCCATGGCTGGCATTGGTTCTAGGTCCAAACATGAAACACTCCTGCAAAACCCAGCTCACGAGTTTCATTTCTGTTGCTGTGGGATGGTCCACATAAGTTGATGCAATTTTTACATCCTGGCAATTAAATTTTCTGTAGATCCGGATTCTGACATGATGTTATCCAACGAAGAAATAATTGGCGAGGTATGACTATTTTTTGTTCGCATTTGACTTTCGATTTGTATTGTTCTGTGGACAAATTTTTTTGACTAGCAGTCGCTTTTAAAATTCAAGTGTGCATTTTGCCCGTTTGGCGTAAAAATGGTAGATGTCATCTGGCATTATTTAATGCCAGTTTTTCTCTTCTTTCCATTGCCACATTTGGTTTTTTGGCCAATTTGTTCTATTGGCTTCTTTTCCTTTTTGCCCGATTGCGATTTGTCACATCTTTTGGCTTCTTTTCCTTTTTGCCCAATTGCGATTTGTCGCATCTTGTTGTAGAAAAACAACTCGACGTAGTTCCCAGAGACCTGGTGCAACGAATTATTTGCACCAAATGATTGGCGTTAGTTTTTATTCTACGGCTCTGGCCCTCTGGACATGGTGTCCAATGACCACAACTGCGGGGGTTCAGCCAGTAGCCCAGTTAATAAAATACTTCAGTTTCAGCTACATTTTGAAATCGTGGCATTCCCACAATAATTGTTTTTCCTCAGCGAGGCCTACTTGATTCAACATTGTAAGAACATTTTTTTTCATTTGACCCTGAAAAAAATTAAGAGCACTTCGCGAACACCTGAATTAATGCCATGCAGTGATTCTGATACCATCTGGCCATCCATCATCTTGGGTTCTGACAACTTGTGAAAGTCAATTTACCTGACGAGTGACGACCTGACTTTCCCACACTTTATCCATTCCCCTACCATGTTAAAAACGGTATTTCTTTGCAAAATAATAAACCAAAATAGAAAAGTGTAATTGATGGCCTCCACCTCCCCTACAGCCATACCCAATCCACCTGCATTTCACAGTAAAGTGAAGTTCCGTACACTTTTCATTTTGGTTTAAAAATATATCGCAAAGAACAAAGGCAGAGTGGCAGTGTGTTTAGTTTAGAACAGTGTTGGTTCCCAACTTTTTACACTGGCAGTGCAGATTTTCTGTCAATTTTATTCTAAGGTGTGGCAACCAAAATAATGGTTCATTTTCCAGAACACTACAAGGCATAAAGTGTCGTCAAGGTTCATCCAAGGCCTCATCCTTGTTTTTCAAAAATTTTTAAATTATACATCGGATGTGAGTGTTTGCCAAAAATGCAGCACTGCGAAAATGTAATCAGCACACGTTTTAAACGAGAACAGTTCATCCATGTGTGACTCTCTGAATCATTCTGTCTTCAATTTGCAATTGTATGAGAGCATCAAGACTGTTCGTTTAAAACAATCTGTTTTAAACAACCACGAATTGTTTAAAACAGTTTGTTTAAAACAAAATTGTGTTTTAAATGTGTTTTAAACATGTTTTAAACACCACAACTTATTTGAAATGCTTTGTTTAAAACAATCTGCAAAAACAAAAAAGTGCTTTTTGCTCATTTACTCAATTTTCAATGTTTTTCTGTTATTGTTATCAATAAAACCATTATTGTTGCCTTTTTCAAGTACCATTGTCACTAAATTATTGCAAAATTAGCCTTGGCAGCTTTTGGAACACGTTTAAACTGTTTAAAACACATTAAAAACACGTTTTAAACAACGGGAAAAAAACAGATGAAAAAAAAACGTTTAAAACAAAAAAAAACATGTTTTAAACGTTTTTTATGTTTTTAAGAAAAAAACATGTTTTTTCCAACCCTGGAGAGCACAGACAGATGACTTGGAAGAAAGAGCAAAATTTTCCGAACTCCAACCTTCGCAACATCAGAGTATTTTTTCCCTATTCTATTTGCAAACTTGAAAGAAAACTTACGAGTTTTAAGACCTTTTCAGTGGAAAGACATAAAACTAGCTCTTAAAAAGTAGGTACCTATCACAAAAAGAACGCATCATAACATTTCTGGAACTGTGGAATGCTTTTGCAAAAGTTTCATGGCAGGTTTTTGAAATAGACTTTTTTGACTTCTGGCAAATTTGTTTTCAATTGATCAAATTTCGTTTGAAATATGTTATGATTATGAATGGTTGTAAAACCCTCAGAAGGCATTGAAAAAGTCTAAATCGCATTTTTAAATCACTCAACGAGTTCTGCTTTTGGCTGATTTTTCCTTCAGAGCCTCTTCTCCATGTTTCGTACATTTCTACTTGCTTTGCCAGCGCAGCAGTTAAGAACCACAGCTCAGCACTTTCCCCCGGGAAAATTGGGAAATTTCCCGGCACACCAGTTAGGAGCCACTGCTTTAGAGCACACAACAGCAGTCCATGCAATCATAGATCACTCATCATGGGATAAGAAGGACAAAGGAAACCAGATCCTGAGCAACACCACATTTTGACGTTTCTATTGCATTCACATTTGATATGGCGTGGCCGAGCTTGCATAACTGCTGTCTTAAACTAAACACACTGTAGCACAATGCAAATATCATTTACAGAATTAATAATTACAAAAGAAGGCAGATCTCAATGACAAAAAAGCACTTCCACTTAAAAGCAGGTGCAAAAAAGTGCCAAAATTTTTGAAATGCTTGGCACCACCCCACAAAGAATAGAATAAGTTTGGCAAACTGTTAACAACATTACCTACCTGGAATTTTGCCACTTCCCAAGAAAAATAAATGCATAAATTGTTACACAGAACAATACAATTTACACGACTGTGTTCAATTTCAGTGCGCTTTCAATTATTCAGAAACCAGAATTCTGAAAATGTTGGCCAGGTGACTTGGCTTGTGTCATGACTCCACAAAGTGGAAAAATTACCTTCATGCTGTCCAATAGGTAGTAGCCCTCGTAAGGAGAGAATGTGTTGACAGATGTTGGTGATTCTGGCCAAGCAAATTCAGTCTTAACAACAAACTCCTCCCGGAGACAAAATGTGATAGGAAAACAGTGATGCAACGTGGTTCATGTGGCTTCATACAACTGTAAACAGAAATGAATTCAGCACCTGCACGTTGTTGGGCTGCAGCCCAACTGCAGCT
>JASGXE010014222.1:0-24222 GCA_030068105.1 Sinentomon sp. SZTP_YWyxl | reverse complement strand
TGAAACCTTTTGGTGGTGAGGTCCAGAGGCCTCGGAATGGAATTTTTGCAGCGGCGGTGGGCAAAATGTTTTTGTTCTGTTTTGTTATTAAAATTTTTTTGCTTTAGATGAGACAAGTTCCTCCGGCTGCCCCCACACCACAGAGGCCCCTGGTGAGGTTCGGAGACAATTTTACCAGAAAGTGGTTTATCATTGTAGTTGGCGTTGATTTCCGTTGAAATTGCATTGTTGGGTGATGTTTTCCTGGGTGATCTTTCCAGGACATCACGGCTTCATGTCTTCATCATCAGATGCTGATACTGTTAGCATCTCGCTCATAATGTTCCATGCACCCATTTGATTAGCATTCCAAGTGTCAAGTTATTTATTTCAATTGTTTGACCCCGACTTTTCAATTTTTTTCAGTTACATTGGATTCATTGAGACCTATCGTGATCCGGCCGGTGTCCGTGGTGAATTTGAAGGCTTTGTGGCAGTGGTGAACAAGCCGATGTCGGCTAAGTTTGCTGAGCTTGTTGCAAATGCTGAGAAGATTATTCCCGACTTGCCGTGGCCAGCTGCCTTCGAGAAAGATGTCTTCCTCAAGCCTGACTTCACCTCGCTGGATATTTTGGGATTTTTCGGAGGTGGCATTCCAGTTGGTATCAATATTCCAAACTGTAAGTGAAGTAATCCTTTGCCGTACAAGTTTCTGAATCAACTAATCCTAACTGTACATGGAGTAGCCTGTTTATTCCTATCGGTTCATGGAGCAAATAATCACATGACGTGAAAATGTCCCAGCAATTTGTGGAAACTTATTGCATGCTCACAGAATTGACATAGATCACACCTCATGGTCACAGTGAGTTGTGATACCCACGAAATGTCATGCCTCAAATTGGTTTGGAGACCTCAATAGCATCAAGTTCATTACTTATATTCTGAGAACATGCAATAGGTTTGTGGAAACGTAGAGATTGCATCCTCAGAGATATAAATGACTACATTGACAAGGTTCTTGGCTTCATCAACGGAGAGTGGGATAATGCCGAAACGTCAGCCATGCTCGTCTGGAAGCACAATGGACACTAATTCGTCACATAGTATTCGTAACCATGAGTTATTGCTACCATCGGCGAGGACGCGGTATGGCTTAAACAACCCTACGAGTTCAAGGGACTGGCCCTGTGGAATTATTACCTAAGGATGTTAGAGCGCAGACGAGTGCAATTTCTTTCCTTCGGCATAATATGAGAGTTTTAAGCACACTGAACAACACTCCTATTCCCAATGGAATGCTTAAAAGCTCGAAAAACTCAACTGACTACACATTCATTTTTTCTTCTCCCCACTCTCTCTCTTACTCTCTCCAGTGTTCATTTTCTAAGAAGTTTCACCTTCATTTTAGATTTTGTTGCTCACATCAGTTGCACTTTTTAATAGGGAGGTCTCCTTCGGCTACTCATGGTTGCCCTGACCTCCCTCGAATCTTTTTGTACAAATTTTACCTGCTTTACTGTCAATAAAGGATTTTCAATTCAAACAACAATGTATCAGATAGGCTTCTCAACCATTAGTTACATAAAGTTGTAAATGTCTAGGGCAAAACGTCACCATTTAACAACTTTATTTATGAGCGGTTAGCAACAAATTTGATACGTTAATGCTTACTTAAACTGGTGTCTGCACCTTCCGAATGAAAAAGTCAACCTCCCTCCTTGGTAGTGTGACTACTGTAGGCAGTTGTGTAACCTTCTTCAATAGCACACAATTCTTAAATGAGTGGCAATTATTTACATTGCATACTGTCTGCAAATGAGTACCTGTTTATAGTCCCATCCAGGCAGAAAAAACGTGAACTCGATTGTCGGATTGATAGAAAACTCACTCGATGATTTATTCTCCCGTTGAAGACAGCAGAGCTGACATTTCAGGGGCATCCCCGCCGCTCTCCATTGACGAAGCAACAAATGGATCAGCGTAAAACACGTTAACTGAAACTCCATGGCGCATTTTACACAACTTTCGATATTGGTTGTGTAGAATGTGCCATGGAGGTTCAACCATCGTCTGCTACACTTATCCATTTGTTGGCTTCGTCAACGGCAAGCGGGATGCCTCCGAAACGTCTGGTCCGCTGTCCTCAACTGGAGAACAAATCGTCCAGTGAGTTTTCTATCTGTAATTCTCCGAAGTTTCCACCCCACTTATGGTGATCTCTTCATAGATTGATGTTGATATTTATTGTTCAGGTTGTCAAACCAAATGCCCATGTCTTAGTCCACTTCATCATTTTGTTTCTCTTGTCCACTCATTTGATTTGTTCCTAATCATTTGGTATTCTCTTTAGACGATGAAATTAAACAGAATGAAGGCTTCAAGAACGTGTCGCTTGGAAACGTGTTGACGTCGAGCTATCCGAAAGATACTGTGATTGATTTCCTGACCGATGAAGACAGAGAGCTCCTGAAGAAATACAGGGTGCTTTCATTCGAGGTAATTTCGATTTTATCACTACCCCTCCACTCCAAAAATGGCATTGGCAGGTACTTTGATATGTGCATCCACAGCCAGAATCAACCAGCCCCGCCAATTCGGGAATTGGTTCACCGTTTATGTAAGATTTGAGATCACCTCGACGGAGACTAATTCAAAAGCTGGACTGCAGTCATCATCAATAGCCGAAATGAAATCATGCACTGTAGAAATCTGAATCTCCAACATAGTCCATGAGATTGCCCCTGGGGTCAGGCTTCTCTGCAGCCTGGAAAGGTCAGGGAATTTCGGCCACACTGTCAAAGTCGGAGACTTAACAGGAAAAGGTGGCGACTTCTCAGGGAATTTCCTCACAAGCAAGCTGCCCCATCTGTGCAACAAAATCTGACGGCAAAGTCATCAGAACTTGCGAAACCACCTTGTTGTTTTGCTTGTTTTAATTTGTTTAAAAAGTGCCTTTTCAGCACCACTTTTTTCGTGCGCCACGAACGGGCAAATCGCAGAACGTAGCACTGAAATTGAAATATCCCCACGCAGCATGCAATTGAAACCCACCACTCGAACCTTGCCGTCATCCCCACAGAAGAATTCGCCCTGGATCCAGTGTAAACCCCAACCCACCTCACCCCCACCAATACCCCAACACCAAGAACAATCCATCTCCATCATCGAGTACTGCATATGAAGTGCAATTGCTGGTGTTGCCTTAAGAAGCCCCACATTGGCGGGGGGCGAAACGTTGCACATCTCAAAAACTTTACGAACGGTTCAGCTGTAAGTTCATTTCAACGCTTTGAATATGTTATGTGATTTACCCGTTCGTGGCGTGCGTGCTGAAATATGTGTAGGGCAGTGGCGTGCGGTCAGGGCAGGCAAGGCAGGCGCTGCCTGCCCAAGAAAAACTTCATGAATTGTGCATTTTTATTTTTTTGCAAACATTTGCAACGGGGCCATCAAAGTCCACAATTAATAATGTGGACTACTGAGCCATCTCCGAGAAAGGCACACTCTGATTTGCCTGCTGCAGTGTCTGCTGAACGATGCCTCAACTGGGAACTCCCTTCTTTCCCGATGAGTTTACCCCACCCACCCTCTTTCTCGCTGGTCTTCCAGACGCAAGCGAATCCACTGCTCCTTCGGCGCGCGAGATTCAGAGGAGGCAAAATGCGATGCTGCCTGCTTTGAGGGACCTTTGGGGATGCGATGAGCCTATGCCGCTCCATCCCGTCAGGTGAATTCACCCACTGCAAGTGGAGCAGTACTTGTTGCCCAGTAGGCACTTTGAAATCTGCCTCCAGCTGCATCTCTGCGGAGAGCAAGCGTGAAGATTCGTGTTGTTCCGTTGTCTCCCGCTGATCGCAGCCTGAGATCGCAGCCCTCTGCTGCTCGCTCTGCTGTAGATGACATCGCAGGCCAGCCTGCGATTGATGCAAACCTCGCTACGCCAAAGGCATGCTGTCTGCCGCATTTTTTTAATTTCAAGTGCGGCCAAATGATGATTTTGCGGGAATGGGAAACAGAAAAGGGAAGCATTGGATTCTGCTCATGAAAAAAGCATCAGATTCTGGTGTGTGGGAAAAAATTTGTGAAAATTTTTGAAATGTGGTGCCAATTGAATGAGCTTTTGAAGTCGGTGCCACAATTTGTGAAGCCAACGAATTTCAATTTACTCACTTGTGTTTTTGATTAAAGACACTCAAATGGTGCATTTTCGCGTTTGTCACTGAAAATATCGATTTTTCGGAGCTTGATTTGAAATGGATGTTTCGCAAACGCAATAATGTTCACCAAAATGGAAATGCAACATTGAACATGGAAATGCCTATTGGATAAAAAGCTTGAAATTGGATTGCAGCGGCGAGCCAGGCCTGCGCGAACGGGGGGCATGGGGACACTGCTCAGCAATTAAAATTTCTGCCACCCATCTGGGCTTTGCTTGTTGTGATAGATTCTTTTGAAATTGCCAAAGTGATTTTTTCCTTTCACCTCAGTTGCGAACCACCTCACTGAAATATGTCGTCCGCACCTTGCTGCTATTCAACTGGACACAGTTGTGAAAAAATGCTCAGTTTTTCAAAAACTTGAGCATTCTGAGCACCATTTGATGCTCCATTTTTCAAAATTTCTTCCCCTTCGGGGAGGGGGACACCCCCTCCCTGAACCCCTCCCCCGCGTTGCGCAAAGCGCAACGCATCTTCGACGACACTGCTCTGGACAAAGTGCCTGCCTGCATCTGGCACCCACCGCACGCCACTGGTGTAGGGGAGGCATATTTTTTTCTCCAATCCACGCAAACGCATCTCTGATTGGTTGTTGGGAATTCCAGCCGATTTCAACATTTAATTTTCGAAACCTAAACTAACCTAACCTAACCTGGCTTGTCCTAACCCCATTGCGACCCAGGATAGAGTTGCGAAGCGGTGGCAAACATGCCAAATGGCAAAAAGTGGTGGCAAGGCAAAAATGCCAAAATTAATGACGTCACAAATTCAGACGACGGGATTGGCTGTTGCGATGCTACTGTCCACGGAAGTGGATTGGAAAAAAAATTATGCTTAGGGGAGGAGGAGCATCCAATCAGACAGGATCTTGAATTTGTTTCATTCTGGGAATAAATTTTCAAGAAAGGAAAGGCTTGGTGACAGCTTGGTTAAAATCCATGTGCGTGGAACCGGTTGGGAACGTGATTGAGCTGAGTGGGGGGAAGGATATGTGGGACAGCTGAAGCAGTTATCTATTGCAAGGAGCCTAAAGTGCCCCTCCTACTGGATAACTTTCAATGACGTCGTAATTTGCATTAGAATTTGTTAAAAACAACGAACAATTTAATTTTAATTTTTAACGTTAATTTGCATGGGCTGCTAGACCCTGGCGCAAATCAGCAAGTCAGTGAGGGATAACATAGATAAACATGGATGCACTGACAAGGAGGATCCTGTAAATCAAGCCAACACATAGATAAACATGGATGCACTGACAAGGAGGATCCTGTAAATCAAGCCAACACATAGATAAACATGGATGCACTGACAAGGAGGATCCTGTAAATCAAGCCAACACATAGATAAACATGGATGCACTGACAAGGAGGATCCTGTAAATCAAGCCAACACATAGATAAACATGGATGCACTGACAAGGAGGATCCTGTAAATCAGCCAACACATAGATAACATGGATGCACTGACAAGGAGGATCCTGTAAATCAAGCCAACACATAGATAAACATGGATGCACTGACAATCAAGCCAACATCAGGGGATTATATCTCAAAATGCTGACCAGAAAATGCCCAATGTATGCCCACATTAATGGGTACATTTTTGATACTCTGACTGTTCGCCCATCAGTTCCAACTGCTATAAAGGTGGGGAAACATTATCGGGGAAGCTAACTGTCTGTGTCCACATGGGTGCTGCGAAATGCTTACCAGTTTTCTAATCTATTTTTTTTTTCTTCAAAATTCTTCACAGGTTCAAGTTGCTCTTCATGAACTGCTGGGACATGGAAGTGGTAAATTAATGAGGCAGGAAGGCACAGATGGGAAACTTAATTTTGACCCAGACACCGTTAACCCAGTCCTTGCCGAAAAGGTTGGCCAATCAGTTTTTTTCGTTAGAAACAACTTGGATCAGTGCGATTATCGGATAATGGGAAGAATATCTCACCAACTCATTGATGTGTTTTTATTTCTTATTCTTTGTGCTGGATAAACTTTTTTTTATCGAGTTTTGAGGAATTTTTTGTTTGAAGTCTTTCCAGGAGGTCCTTCCCCCTTTGTATGTGTTGCTCCCAACGGTCCAAGCTCTCGCGGGGCAAAACAATGTCTCATTTCTTAATCAATGATAACTACTAATAATGTTCTTTTTTCCTGTCAGAACAAATTGGGATTTCCGGGTCGCTTTGAAGTTGTATGACTGTCTGTTACAAAACTCCTTGTTGTTTGGTCTCTCCATCTTCCTGAAGACGTATGACACGGGATATATTTTTGATGAGGTTTGGAAAGCATCACAGGTTCATTCACATCAATGGTCTCAATAATTGGTGCTGGAAAATTTTGGCCTGAAAATGTATCAATCCGATGGTGTGTGTATAGTGGCTGCGGAATTAATGTACCCACACATGTGTTTTCCCCATCTAACTGTTGCCTCGGAAACTTTTTTTCTCTCTTTTTATTCTTATGCAGGCGGTAGAAATTAAAGTGCCAGATCTCGCGTTCGATAACTGTCATATTTTGACCTCGGTTACAAAAGAGGATCTTTAATTTCTGCTGCACAAATTTTTTGCCAAAATTTGAACGGTAGCAATTTTTTCACATGTTTGAGTACATTAATTCCGCTGCCGCTATAGACTGCAGCTGATGAGTCCGAGAGACAACCAGAAAATGGTGGAAGATGATTTTCATCAGGTGGCACCACACAACGGTCAAATGTCGACACCATTCCCTGCTTCCATGCACATCAATCCATTTCCACTGAGTCGCTGTAACTGTTTAGTAGTTACACTTCCACCTTTCAAATCGGCGAGCATTGTCCACATAAATTATTCTCAATGTGTTTGGGGCAATAAAATTCTCTAACACACTTCTAATTGGCATCTCCGTGTTTTTCTTCTTCCTTGACTCACGACACATTAATTCGTGGCGTCACCTCCCTTCATCAGATTCTGCGTCGGGAGAAGAAAAACACGGAGATGTCAATTATTAGAAGTGTGTTTAATAATTTTATTGTCAAGTTCTCTCCGAGTCTCATCAATGATCGGATAGTTACTATTGGGGGAAAATCGGACGATACATGAATGTCGTTGCAACTTTTTCCGGCGTGCTATAAATCTTGAACAATTTCAAAGGAAACATCCGATAATGAACCTGATTGCGGTCTGGAGTGTACAGCCCAGTTGTTATTGACCCCCGATTCCAGTTAGGAGAGTACAACGTAGCTATTATTGACCCCCTGATACCAGCCAGGACTGTGCAGCACAGCTGCTCTTGCCCTCATTCCAGTCAGGATTGTGCTGTGAAGCCTTTAAAAAAATCTGGATATCCCTCACAATCAACGGTAGGCAGTTATCCATGAATCACAGATACCATGTTTTTCTTTATTCTTGATTTCTTTTATAGGTGTCCAGTTGGTATAAGCCTGGCGAGACGTACGATACAATATTTGGTGCTCTTGCTTCCTCATTTGAAGAATGTCGTGCTGAGTGTGTAGGATTTTATCTGTGTTTCAATCGGGATGTTCTCAAGTAAGTTTTTTTTTCTTTCTTTATTTCTTTTCTTTCTCTCATCTTTCTGTGCCTCTTTTCTTACTTTGATCTTCAGGTAGGTACCTCAGTTGCAGTGTAGGGCATTCAAGTTGAGCCATAAATCTGCTGCAATTTTTGTCACGGGGTTCGAAAAGGTACTGTTGCACTCTGGAACACTTCTTACGTTTCTGATTACTGCAAACTGAGCACTCTGGACCAAAGGTAGTGGGGAGTCCTCCAGCGTCCCCGAGTTCCCTGGACGTTAAGCGATTTCGAAATAAATGGAACGTTGGTCTTCGGCAATAAATAAAATCCACATTTTTAATATTCACCGCATTTACGAGTTCTCGATAAATAAATCAAATTTTCGGCACCAATTTCGATCAAGTTCTGATTCCGAAAAACGATTAGATTTCTTCCGAAAATTAAGTCTCTCAGTTAAACTTTTACTTCTTATTCAAAATCCGCATCTGTCTTTCTCGATTATCCTTTCGAGACTGCCTCTCCGGGTTTTTTTTTTTCGTGTTCTGCTTGTCTCGGTCCCTGGTGGGTTGTGGGCGGTCTTTCTTTTCTCCCTCGCTTTTGGACCCAGAACTTGACAAAAACCAGAGAATTTAAAAGGAAATGTATGAAAATGTTGTCAGGCGTAAGACAGAAAATTCGGCTGAGGTTATTGCGAAATCCTTAATCATTTGGTGCAAGGCCACCTGGACGTCACTTGTGGCCAACACGAAACGCCATCCAGGGGCCACCAGATGACACCCTAACCCCTAAAACGAGACAATCTCCGGAGAACAAAGTATACGAATATGAATGAATGTATCAATTGAATGTAGTTTGATGTAATGAACGGAAAGAGTGTTGCGAAATCGGGAATGAATTGCCATAAGAAAAATGCAAAAATCGTCAGAATATGATAATGATGATTGTGACAATGAGAGAACCAATGAAAGAAGGAAACGAAACAAGTTAAGCAGTGATTTAAAATGAACCTAACTTGTGCCAAGTAGGTACCCAAACGTCATCCCAAATAGGCTAAATAAAATAAATGTCGGTCACGCTAAAACAATGAAAAAACTCCGGAATTCATGTCAAGCACAAAGTTATTGACGCAACATACAAACACATGCATTTAAAATAGATTATGAGCTTCATCAAAACCCGAAACATCGAAACTCCGTCACATTTTAGGGGGAACATACCTGGTCTGAAAAAACTTTTTGTCCGAATGGCTTTAAATTGAATTGAATGGGAAAAAATAAGTTAGGTTAGTTTGGATGGTGTTGTATAGGTTAGGTTTGGTCAGTGAACCTTGGATTTGGTGAAGATTTTGCGAGATTAGCGCATTCGATCTTAATGTTTTTCGGACCAAAGTATCCCGACCCCAATTTTATTGTTGCCCCAGCATCACGATTCTGATCATCACGATTTAACAAAAGAGGAGGGGCACTGTGCAGTGGCATAAATTTTGTCGGAGTCTAACGCACACATCAATTTGAACTCCCCATGTTTGGGACACTAACCTTCATTTTGAGCTATTGCTGTTAAAATAAATTAACGTTTTGGTCCCTGGTTTTTGCCAGGCTAGACTTTGAACATGGGGGCAATTCGGACCAAAAAAGGAGCTACAGATAAGAGGTTACGTTCTCTAAACTGTTACGGTAAAATGACACACCTTGGCTTTCATGGTGAGTCCTGACACAGTTCAGTCTTGAAAGCATTATTCGAATAGCTTAGTGGCTGCGGAATTGGCGAATTCATCCATGTATAGAATTGCGCCTGTTCAGATTTTAGTAAAATCACCATGCTGCAGAAATTAAAGATCGTCTTATAACCGAGGTCAAAATCTGACGCTCCACAAAGCTCTGTTGAAATGTGACGCTTTAAGGGGGGTAGGGGGTCCAAAATGCTAATTTTTTCATTTTTATTTTTTATTGTAGCCTGAGGTGTGCTGATTCCAGTGGTGTTTGTACTTTTTTCCTATCTGCTCTAGTTTTTAAAGATATTGCATTTGGATGCGAACGCGTCATCGCAATTTTGGCGATCATCAGCAGCATCCGAACAATCGTGACTTAAAAGTAAACGCAATGTTTTAGCGCTTTGTGTTTTGAAGCAAAAAATCAACTTCCGTAAGGCGTAACTTTATAGCCAATGGTGGCAGAATGCTGAAATTTTGAACATTGATGTAAAAACATGTTCCAAACTGACACGTTGCCGGAATTTCGATTTTTGGCCTCCAAATGCCTTTTCCAGGACGTTTCTCTTTTTATAAGGAGACAAAGTGCTTACGCAGTGTTTCTTTGACCACAATTTTTGCATAAGGGACTCCAACTCCAAAAATCTCATAACGTCAGTCAGTTTCTACATCCATTGGTTACCTCTTGGTGAAAACAGTAAAAATTTCTTTTCCCTTTTCCCTGGGCTCGTGTGAAAAGTTCGCGTGGTCAACGACAACGTTTTTGCTATAACTCAGGAACCAATTGAGATATTGGTCTGAAATTTTGTACAGAAATTGCTGTTATCATGGGGAATATGTGTACAAAATTTGAACACAAATCGGATAATATTTGACGAAGTTGGTTTTTGGACCCCCTATCCCCTCTTAATTTCTACCACCTGTATGAGTTTCAAAGAAAAAAAAGTTTCGGAGGCAACCGTTAAATGGGAAAGACACATGTATGTGGACATTAATTTTGCTACTTCTTTTCACACGGGGTGAAAAAGTTCCCCTCTTTGGTGACTTCCATGCTCGCCAACAAGGATTGGAAAAGATCAGGAATTCAGGGCAACGTGACCGATGCTAATTTTTTCATTTTTCAGCCATCAGCTCTTGCATAATTTGATGTGCAATTTTGCACATTTTGTAGCAATGCATATGGGGGTGGAGGTGTAGGCTACAGACACAGAATCTTTTCTTGGGGATTGTTGCAAGAAAGGAATCCCGAATTCCCTCATCTCCGTCAGGTACTCGTGTCTCTGGTGACTGTTTGGCTCGAATGTTTTCACACTTGAATCATCATTCTCCCCTAATTTTTCAAAAAAAAATAAATAAATAAATAAATAACTTCACTTAGATTTTACTTGATTGTATGTTGTTTCCATTTTCTCTTTTTTCCAAACTTAAAAAGTGAACCTGACACCAACAAAGTTTTTCAAAATGAAATGAAAATTCATGCGTGATACAAGAATGATAATGACCTCAGCGGTGACCTTTGACCTTCCTGCCAAAGCCATGAGCTTTTTACACCCAAACAACCAAGGTATCGTCATTTTCACAAAAAGATGGAATTAATGATCATTAGTAAATGATGAAAATAATCATTTTTTAAAACGGAAATGAATTTTGTGTGACGTCGTTTTTTTGTGCACAAATAAATATTTATGTTTTCTTATGCACAAATAAAAATGTATCCTCTTCAAAAGGAAAGCGTTGGTTCCTCCTGGGGTGTTAAACTTTATTTTAAAGGAAAAATGAAAAATACTCTTGTGTCCGAAGGTTCAGGATAGGCATCATCAAAGCAATACACTCACTTCTTGGCGACTTTCCCTCCATTTTACGGGTCAATTCCCGTGACGTTTCGAGGGCGTCACACTCCTCGTTGACGAATCAAATTACTTCGTCAAACTAAAATGCGTTTTGAGTCTGGAATTTTTCGGGCTTTGAAAAATAAATAAAGTTTTTTGGACGAAAACTTTCCAAAGTAATTGGAAAGTTTTTTTTTTTTCGATAAAAAAAATTTCCATCCTAAAAAAGTTTCAAAAAAATTTCCATCTGTAAAACAATTTTCCATCCATGAATTTCAGAAAAAATTCTGTTTCTATGCCAATTGATAGTGATTCACAGATTAATCTCATCGCTTTTTTTTCGTAGCAGAGGACCGCTTACCACAGGATCGTCGGGGCCATGTCCCCTGGTTGACACAAATGGAACGATAAAAAAATTTCCATCTATAAAAATTTTGAAAAAAATCAGTTTTCTGTTTCTCTTTTCCATGAATCTTTGTTTTATGAAGGATGTTTGGCCATGAAGGACAAGAAGCTGATGATATTGTCTTCATAAACTGGCTGAGTGGGGCATATTCTGGTCTGAAATCATTGGAGATGTATCAGCCGAAAACTCAGTCTTGGCTTCAGGTGAGTCCTCCAGTGTGCCTTCCCTCCCCCGTTTCAGTTTCCCTCCCCCTACTCAATTTATTGTTGTCGAAAAAGGTTGCATTTAAGCACCATTCCATTGGAAACCAGCACCGAAACTGTTCAAAATTCCAACTGAGGGTTCAAGCTAAGTCAGGACCACACACCTTGATACCTGACAAAGCCGCCCCTCCGTAAAAAGCCAGAAGCGTGGCTCACGAGAATAACAACAAAAAGAAAGGGCGTGGTTGATCAAATTCTCCATAAATGACAGCTTCGTTTCTGTCTGTCCCCCTCACACTTCATCAGTTGCCACATGACTCCCTCTCATGTGGCAACTGATGAAGTGTGAGGGGTCAGACAGAAACGAAGTTGTGATTTCTGGAAATTTGATCAACTATGCCTTTTCTTTTTGTAATTATTTAATTTTGGGTAGATAATATTCCTGGGTACAACCCGGTGCAAACTGGCAATTCAACAGACATTTGAAATACAATGATGTAAAAATAGAACAAAGCAGAGGTGAGAGGAATGCTATGCTGCACTGAGTAAGTTTATCCATTGTGAAATGAGAGCCCTGAACCTTTAAAATTTTCCGCCTGTAGGTCCTCACTTCCAAACACCTCAGCACCCAAGGAGCCAGAACCGGTTCATGCTTCTGTGGACATAAGTTCAGCTTCATGCATCAATGATTCGATGAGTTTTCGTTTAATTCAGAAACCCAAAGCTGGTTCCATTTCACGCTGTACCACCTTTGTTACCACTAACTTTTGGCCATGCTGACAGCCACAATTGACTGCTTTTGCGGACCAAATGTTTGCAAAAGAAATCAATTTCTTTTTCGTTTATCACTTACCATCAGGCTCATTCTCAGGCCAGGTTTGCAATTCTTCAAGTTTGCCTGAGGGCTGGAAACGGCTTCGTGGATATCAAGGAGACTGAACAGGATGGGAAGCCTTATTTGGCCTTCTCTATCGACAGGACCAAATTGGAGAGTGTCGGGAAACCTGCAGTTGGAGAATTTTTGAAGAAACTTAACGTAAGTTTCTAAGAGTTTTTGACGGATTTGGGAAGCTAGTTTTTTCGCATGCAGTAACCAAAATTGCCTGTGGGTCAGACCAACCTCGGACACCATTGATGACAAAGTGAAAGGGTGCACAACCTGGCATCACTCCAATGAAGAGCCAAATGAAGAGTATATTAGCAATCATAGCAGAATCATCCCTTGAAGCTTTGAATGGATTTAGAATTATGGTTGTCTGGTCAGCAGTGACTAGTTCTCTCAATGTTTTTTTATCAAGAGCACCCCACCTCCTTTGCCACGTTAGCTGGAGCTAAACGGCACTTGACAAGGCTTGATCAAGGAGTCAACTTTTTCACTCGATAATTTATGCCTCCACGATGCAGTATGTCATGATTTTTCTTTTTCTTTTTGTGTGGATTTTCATTTTCTGGTATCTTTGCTTCTGTTAAAAGATTTTCAGAGCCACTGCGGACCTCAAATCGGCTCAGGAACTATTCAACGATCACACTAAAGTGTCGGATGATGGTAAATATCCATGGCTGAAATGGAGAGATATTGTTTTGGCTCACAAGCGGCCGAGGGTGTTTTTCGTCCAGCACAACACTGTTCTAAATGGTGAGTTCTTGGCGATGTGTGATTTCTCAGTTCTTCTGACCGCAAGCAAATAATGTTTTTTTTTTATTTTATCTGCATGTATCGCTGGAGCAAACAGAGCTCTTGACTGGCTCAAATCAGACCCGTTGTGGAGTGCATTTGATGCCATTGGTTCTGTAAGATTGTAAGATTCAAGGATTTCGATGATAAATGTGGCGCCGAATTCACATTGATTTCTGAAAAATAAGTCCAAAGCACTCATGGAACAGTGGCCTGCAAATTTCCAAGTACAGGCATTGCTACCTGATCACTGAGATCTAATCAACGAAGGGAATTACGACTGCCACTTAAGGGGGGGGAAACCTTCGGATAGTCGAAAAATGGCTAAAAATGATATTTTTGGATTTTTAGGTGTGTTTATGCACGAAAATCTGCTGATTCCAGTGGTGCAAACAGTTTTTTGAAATTCCATATAGTTTAGAAGTTACGGACCGAAATGCGAAGGCATCTCAATGCATTTTTACGCTATTTCGTTAATCAATCTTCAATTTACTCGGAACTAAGATTTTTCATGTTCGGCAAACTTTTGAATGCTATATCTCAGCTTGGGAACAGCACAGAAGGTTAAAAATTTGCATACTTATGTAAAAAAGTGTCCTAAATTGGGTGGAATGGTCAAAATCAGACTATCATAATATGGTATTTTCATGATACAAGTGCATTTTGAAATTATGGCAGTAAAAATTTACCGCTTTTTGACGCGATAAGGATTAATTGAATTCGGAAGCAAAAATGAAGTTAGGCAGGAGGATGCTGACCTTTCTACCCAAATTCTGGCTCCATTTGGATCACTTTGGCGCAAACTAGAGGTGTCTAGCTCCAATGGTTTAGGCGCTGCAGCGATCAAAAGTTTAGTCTACTTTTTGCGTATAAACTGGCTACAGCTGGCAAACCAGTAACACTAGGGGTGTGAAATTTTGCACAGATCTTAGTTAAAGTGACCTGAAAATGTGTGCAAAGTTTGAACCAAATCGGTTGAAAAATAAAAAAAGTTTGCGCGAAGGTTTCCCCCCCCCCCTTAAGCTACTCCATGAAGAGATGTTGTTGCCAACAACTTTCAATGGATGCTGCCGTCAATCGTCTCGTTCTTAGAGAGACCAATAGATGACCGGGGTTTTTTTCTGGACTGGTGGTGGCCACATCACGACTCCAGTTTTAGGTAGGCATGGCAGTGCTTTAATTGTAGGGGGAGCACGAGGGACGATCCCCCCCAAAAGAAGGACGGAAGAAAGAAATGCACCCAAATATTCAAATTTCATCTCTATTCAAAAATCAAATCTTGGCAAATGCCCCCTTGTTCTGGTTTTACAGTTTAATCACTGGGAAGGGGTGTGTCCCCTGTCCCCAAAGGGGTGGAGGTATGGCCCCCTGGTAAAAAAAACTCAGGACAGAAATGAGATAGTCAGATGCATTAAAACTTGTGATGGGGTTGATGACAATAAATGTGCCTATACTCTTTGTTTCTCTGATGTGACAGAAAAGGGTGAAGTCGAATTGAAATCTTATCCTGCCACTCACGAAGGTCTGATACAATCATGGATCGATAGATTTCCCGATGATGGCATTGAAGAGACGCTTCTCTCACTTTGGGAGAAAGAAAAGAAGTATCACTACCACAAGTGAATGGAATTATCGGTTTTAAACACTTCAGTGATTTGTAACACAGGTGCAAAAGTGTTGGCGATTTGATGATTTGTATTCTTTCCTTTTTTAATTTTATGGGATGTGTTTTTCCGATTAAATGATTTTTGAGAAACTTTGTGGCTTTTTACTTTAGTCTTTGGCCATTGTAAAAATGAAAATTTGCTGTTTTATCGCATTTCGTGATCTAAAACATTTCTTGCTCTGACCACGTCTCTCAACACTTTAATTGGAACAGCATGTGCACATTTTGGAATGCCCAAAATCTTTGGCCTTGGCAAAAAATTAAATTTACTGTTTTTGTCATATTTTGTTATTTTTGACTTTTTCGAGCTCCCACCACAGATGTCACCACTTTATTCGGTACCAAAATTTCCGATTGAAGTCTTCACCTCCGTGGTTAGAGCTAGAAAAAGTTTCAAGTTAGAAAATTTGATAAAAACTGCAAAATTACATTTTCCCTATGGCCAAAGACTTTTGGACAATGATCCATTTCTACATAAACCATTCTAATAATATGCACAAGGGTCGTGTTTGTCAGTTGACTGGATCTTGAATGAAATCTCGGCAAAAGCAAGCAAAAAACGAAGTATCACCCCCTGACGTGGGGCTTCACCAAACACTAAAACAAAAGGATCTTAGGTCACTGCCAGGGAAGGACTAAAATGTTCCGTAAGTAGCGGTTAGGTTTGATTAAATGAGATAAGTGAATGGTGGTGTTGAGATGCGTTTGGGATTCTGATTGTTCCTCTGGTTTTCCATGGAAGGGTGGGATGGGGGCTGGTTGAGTTGAATGCGGACAAGTGTTGAGCAACAGCAGAATACTCGGCGGGGATCTGGCAAAGATGGAGCGGTAATAAAGTGGTAGGCAAAGTGGGTGTGACAAGTCGAAGTTTCTGCTGCAATTTAGGCAAATACCAGGTCACCATTTGTGGCCTGTTGATCAAAGATGGCATTCATGGCAGATCAAATTGGCTAAACTCGTGAGATTTTTCTCGTTCTGGAGTTTCATTGCAGTTGTGTTTGACTGGGGCTGCATTACAATTTATGGAAAAGGCAGTTGCGTAGAATGGTGGGACGGGCAGCGGCAGTGGAAGGGTGGCTGTGCTGTGGTGTTGTAGGGGAGAACTTTGTGTCGACTAGGTTGGAGAGGACTCACCACAGGGAATCTTACATTACAGATAATTTGATTCCCTGATAGAAGGGTGTCCGAAAAGTCCCTGTGCAGTGATGTATTCTGCGAGAAATAATAACTATTTCTGTTCTTTCTTCTTTCTTTTTAGCAAAGAGGTTTTATGGAGTTCACGGAGCTTCCCCTGCATCCCACAAAAATTGGAGTATGATATGGTCAGCCAGGCATGCATTGTTGGGCCCATCTTCACAGATACCATCAATCAGGGACTTTTCGGACACCCCATATATAATACAAATTGCAAACATGCACTGGTTTCAGAAAGAACAAAACAAATCAAAGCGAGTAGACAGGTAGGTGTATCAAGATAGCTAATCCATCACATTTTCCAGTCGGTAGTCCTTTGATACCATTTATTGGTTCTCCAGAAGCCCGGAGGAATGAGTTTTACTCAACTAGTGGATGCAGAATGGAGCCAAAGGTGTTTAACCACGCTAAAGTAGCAACCTATTCTGAAACACCCGCGGTCACGTTGCCTGGTTATCCTGCTCCAAAACTAGCCAGTCTGTGACCAGCTTATCAGTTAGCTACCACAAAATAAGTCTTCAAATTTGGCAACTCAGTTTGAGAATGCTGGAGAGCACAATGGCCAATGACCTCATCAAACTTCGCCAAGGTCAGAACACTTCAGAAGCGGAGAGATATGCAACAGGGTGAAATTCCCAACAAGGGTAATCACCTTGTTCAATTTTGCCTGACCACCAAGCCCTAATGAACACTTTTCCGTGAAAGAATTCAATGCAATAAAATGCCAATTGGCTGGCTGATTGTGACCCAAATTGCAACTCACAGCAGTGTGCGAAAGAAAGCACAATGAAAAGATTCTCCCGAATTTGGGTACTTGCCCAAATTCCGCAACTTGCAACAATGACGAGAAATTTCGAAGGTTTGGCGCCCAAATTCCGCAGCTTGCAACAATGACTAGAAATTTCGAAGGTTTGGCACCCAAATTCCGCAGCTTGCAACAATGACTAGAAATTTCGAAGGTTTGGCGCATACAGGGCCATCGAATTTCAACAGAGTGCTTGATGCAACTTCACACCTTACACGATTGTCATGTTGCCATTGATTCTGAATGGCAATAAATAACGTCTTGAGTTCATATAATAGCACATCCGTACAATTTTTGCATTGCGAGTGAGAATGGTACGATACATGAAAGTGGTATGGTTACAAAAGTGGTATAGTTGATCACATTTTCCAGAAGGCAGAAATCACAGCTTTGTTACTGTATGTCCCCCTCAAACTTCATCAGTTGCCACATGAGAGGGAGCCCGATGGTGGGAGGGAAAAATGCCAGAACGCGCGGCTCACCAATACCACTTACTTTTGTTATAATTTGCGTGAGCCGTGCATTCTGACTTTTTTGCAGAGAGGTGGCTTTGTCAGAGATGATGTTTGGTCCTGACTTAGCTTGAACCCCTCAGTTGGAATGTTGATTAGTTTTTATTCCTGTTTTACCCATGGAAAGGTGCATGCAATTTTTCTTTTTCAATTAAAGCACATGTTTGCCGTTAAATTTTTATTTGATTCAAATTTGAAATAAAAATAATCTCCATATTAAAACACAACATTGCAGCTATCTATGTGATGGCAGCCTGTTCGTCCCCCGTGATAATCATGTGGACGTTCTTCCCAGACTGGATCAGATTGGTAGCACCTTCAGTGCCAATCACACGAGACAAGCGTTGCAGGTCATATTTGGAATAGAGTATGGAACAGCCAATCTCCTGAGTGATTGTTGCATCACCAGCGTCTGGACACTGACGATACCTCCCCTTGTTTTGATAGGTTGCCTGAAATGGAAAACATGGATTGGAGATTATGCCAAAGGACGGATGAAGATAAGCCAGACTAAATTTGATATACTATAGAACGCACGAGTAGCTTTGGATGCAAATAGATTCAGATATTTGGATTCGGTACAAAGCACCGTTGTACTTGCTCTAAAATACCCATCAATTTGGTGCACTTTTCTACTAGAGTTATGCAGGTTTTTCAAAATTAACTACACCCTTTTGTCTGTTGGTTGGTTCCTTCACCTCCCTCGCAGAAAAGGCTCGATGTGTTGTCCATTCTTTTCAATGCATGTCTCCAATTGAATTAGCAAATTCTGAAGTGTCCTCCAGCATTTCCCTTGTTATCGAGGTGATTGCAAAAGTGATCCTCTAGCGCAGTTCCTACAGGTTCTGGGGCCTGGTGGCATGAACTTCTGTTTTCACCTTCCCCCACGGGAAAAAATCGCAGGGGGTCAAGTCAGGGGAGCAGGGCGCCCATTCAATGCTTCCCTGCCGCCCGATCCACCGGCCGGGGATCGGGCACGTGCTTTCTCGAGCACGAATTTCTGGTGCAGATCGTAAAAGACCCTAGTCGGGGCTGCTTGTTGGAAATGGTCCTCAAACAAACACTGGACTTGCATCGCGCTCTCATGGTCTTCCATCCAGCACACAATCTTCCGTCTCTGTCCAGAGAATACCGAACAACCAGCCATCACACAAAAAAGCTTCAGTCAGAGTTGCCACCTGGAAGGAAAACCACAAAAGTGTACCTATAGTTAATTTTGGAATTGCCTGTACATAATTTGCTTCCCAGGTCTTCACCGTTTGGATGCCAGCAATGGCCCTGTGGTCTGCTGCCACTGGATAAGCATTGGTTTGATCTGTGTAGTGCATCCCTGCAAGTGCCAATGCATGGCGCTCCGGACTTGAAAAGGTTAAGAACAAACACACTAAAGTTGTGAGAATAATAGTAACATCATCTTACCTGCATCAGATGGCAAAGCTCAGTGTAGAAATGTGCAAAGAGAGGCAGCTGGTAGAAGATGATGTGTCGAATGCCTTTGATTTTGAACCGTCTGAAGAAATGGCACCTCTCGGAGTACAACAAGAACCTCTTCTTTCCGTGGAAGAATTTATCACGTGCTTCTGCAATCTTCCCATCCTGCGAATCAAATTCAGCAATCAAATTCAGAAATTAATATTTGGCCGTATTCCCCATTGCAACTCACCCTCAGGTTCAACTCAATAGCCAATTTAATGGATAGATTTGTGTTGTGAAAATTTCATTTCTATGCACAACGCTTATTCCTTTTCCATTGTTGCATTGAAGATGCATCCGTCTGTTGAATTGGCGATTTGAGTTGAGCCTGAAGTTGAGTTGCAATGGGGAATACGGTCGTACAATGAGTCAAATTGGTGAAGTCCCAAAAACCATGAACCATAAAATGTAGCCTACGGCAAATGTACGGCAGGAAACGGAGGCAACAGAATGGCACAGAACTCCAGCGCCAGATTGCCCCTCACCCTGTCACAATCACAATATTCATTTAACCTCTGTTTGCCCTGCATTTCATTGTTTCCGAACAAAAATTGCAACTCACTTTGGTTTTCAGTACATTTTCAGTGAGGTCTGGAAGTCGGGTCGGAACTTCGCAAGATTGGATTCGGAAGTTTTTCGGAATCGGAACTGCGATTGGAATCGGAATTTTTGCCGGAATCGGAATCTCGGTTGGCTCTTTCTGCGTTGTGATGATGTCAAAAGGCCCTTCTGGCCTTTCAGAAAATGGAGATCTTGGAAAAATCCACTTTTTGGAACAATTCCACCATTGCAGAACGTCGAAAACTTGGAAAAATGCCAACTTTCCACACTTCAGAAAGTTTCGGCACAATTCCGAATTTTCACGAAATTCCCGACTCGGAATTCCAAATTTTCAGAATTTTGAGAAGTTCTCATTCCGAATTTCAAACCAGGTGTTCAGACTCATCTCTATCTTTTATCAGCCAACCTCTGTATATTCGGATATGGCCACAAAGCTGATGTCTTCCCGTTTGAAGAAGCTCCTAAGTCGTACAAAATCAAAATAGGATGGCACACATATCATGATGTTGGTTGTAAGTGTTGAGCTGGTAAATTTACTCAGTATTCTGGATTTGAAGAAATTGAACCGCTCGTCCGAACTCTGCTTGAACGACTCAGAGTTGAACTTGTAAAATACCTGAAATTGCAAAAAGAAGCCATCCACAAACACGAGTCATTAAAATAAATGCAAATGTAACAAGCATCAATCCGAGGTTATTTGCGGCTGCGACATCAACTCTGGATTAACATTAATCCGAGGTCGCGAACTAAATTTTTGCCATTTACTTCAATGGATAAAAATTATTCCGCAACCATTTAATTAGCACTATTCCCCGCCATTGGTGTAACAACTTCCGAAGGGTGATTTATATTTCGCCTTTCTTTTTTCTTAGGTAATTAAAGCTAAGCAAACCTGACCTCACCCCTATTCTAGCTTGTTGTCAACCTTCTGCTTGGTGTCTGCCCATTGCTCGCTGGCAATCTGTTTCTTTTATGCACCTATAACGCCTGGAAAACATCCCCGAAGCTCGTGTGTCCACGTGTTCAGCTGCCGATTGAAATGAAAAGTTCAACTCAATTCAAATTACTTCCAGAAAGAAAAAAAGTCATGACCATTGGTTGACTTGGTGCTGCAAACAAACCAAGGTCCACCACAAACTGTATCCTGGGAAAGGAAGTGCCAAAAGGTGCGCCAGTCCTTAATATGGCCAAAAATTGTCCAGACAAAAGGAACGTCAAGATCTTTTGTCAACCGATGCAAGGCCCAGGATGGCTTTCATTCATTCATTCATTGGAATGAAATGAATGGCTTTCATTCATTCATCGAAATGAATGGCTTTCCAAGTGAAATTCCCACCTTTCTGAAAAGACTAATGATTCCAACAAAAATTGTCTCGATTTAGAAATGGCTTTTCGCATTATGAAACCACCCAAATATCGGTCTTCTGCATTCTATGCACCAAAAGCAACTAATCCAACACAAATTTTCTCACTTTTAGCTTTTTTGTCTCCATCATAACTACAGAAGTGCAACAAAGGAAGCTGGTAAAAAATCTAATTTCTGTGGGGTCGAGATTTGTAGAAATCTCAACAACAGAATTCGTAATTGTTGTGTGAGCGTTTATTTTCACAAATGCTCGCTGTTCTTACTTGTGGCAAAACGAGTGCTATCTGGCATGCAGCACCCACGGCAATTGGATTGATCACCCTGAATCGACCTTCGAAATTTGTACCATGAGCTGAAAGCAGAGATCCGATCTCTGGGGTAGCAAAGGACGAGAACACAATGAGCTGTCTGTAGTATGAGGAGAGCCCCTCCAAATTCCACAGCCTAACACGCGAGAAATCGGTGTTGTGTGACTGGCGTGGCTGGATATTCAAGTGCTGAAACACGTGCAACACGTGGTCCCAATTCTGCATCAGGAAGATCTCAGTCTGATCCATGATTACAATTTCGATAGATGACAGGAAATCGTAGTCGTAATCCTTCTCACCTTCGCATCCTATTGCCATCTTCAAGCCCAACGGAGAGGCGATGATGATGTCGGAGGTGTAGAAGCTGGAATAGAGCTGAAATAGACATTCTTGGGGTAAATAAAAAAGGAAAGAACATTTTGTCAAATTCATGAAACAAGTTCAGAGGATCAAGTCACCTGCGCAAAAGTGCCAAAGGCAAAATTTTTGGCCCATGAGGCAAATTTAAAATCATAAGCTGACTCTTTTAAACAGCGCTTGAGTGTTTTACATTTCACAACAAGTAACTAGCAACCAGGCATATCAATCTAGTTTATAACAAGAGCACACCCCTTCGCATTGGGCTTCAAAAGCATTTCCAATGTGTAGGCCTATTCAAATATAGGAGATTCTGTAAGTGTCGTGAAGGTGTCTATTTTTGAAGGTTTCCAAAAATACCCCCTTTTCTACGATTCGAAATATTCCAGCCACTGCCATTTTAACTGCCACATTCCTGGCATTGTTGTTCTCGCGACCCACTCCCATCTCCTGTTTGCACATTGCAATCAATCACTGGTGTTTTCCAATAAAAGGGGCTGCCACTGGAAGCCTCGCGGCAGCTCCTTTTATTTTGCGGAAGAGTGGACAGTTTTCAGATGCCTCCTCTGTTATCATAACTTGCTGAGCATCTGTCATTGCGTGTGCCTTGGTTTTCTTTATAATGATGTCATTCGGCACCAAACTGGCATTACACCAAATAAGCGCAAATTAAATCAGAAATTAAAAATACTCTACTAACTCTGATACTTTTGGTCGATACTGACAATCCGATTCTAAAGTTATCATCCGAATTGCCTTTGAATGTCGAATTGTAGTCATCTGGCAGATTTTTATTCTGTATCTCGTCAAATTCCTCGGAACCAAATTCATCGCAAAAGCGCTTCTTGTTCACAACATTCCCTTTCCGTTCTTCAGTTAGCACGAGCTGGATGATGAGATTTACAACACTAGAAAAAAATATTGTGCACTTTGCTAGAAAAAATTAAGATAAACTTGCAGGAAGTAAATGTACATGTATGAGTCATGGACTTGTACATGTCATGTCATGTGCGAGACTCAGGTTCCAGAAAGACAATGAGAGGCTGGGGTACTTACCAAGACAACATGAGTGGCTAAGGTTACAGTGACACTGTCAAAGGTGCCAGAAAGACAATGTTAGAGGCAAAGGTTCCATAAAGACAATGTCGAGGTTTCAGTTGTTAGTTTCAATCATGAAAGAGATAAAAGATAACACAAATCATGTCCGCAATCACCTCATCTGCCTCCACATGAAAACAGGCTTGAACTTGTCAAGGACATTTGAACCTACGCATCATTGACTTTTTGTTGGAAAAAGGGGTCAGAGATGGGAATTATTTGAAAGACCCAATTTGTGGACTTGCATGTTATTGTTGGACTGCAAAAAATGAAATGATTGCTGCCATCCTTTCAAGGAAAATGAGGTTCATACCCAGATTATGTTCCTCCACATTGCAACCTGAAAGCAGTGCCGGATTAAGCGAATGTGGGGCCCTGGACCCAGTTTTTTTCGGGGCCCCTACCCCCGGAACAAAAATTAAAAATTCAATTTTCAAACTCAACACAAAAATATGTTTCAAATATCTTCTTTCGTGTGTGGCAAGAAAAAGACAAAAAATGAACATCTTCAAAATTGATTCTCCTTAAAACATCACAATCGATAAAAATAATGGACAAATGAGAGCCTCTCATGTTCAAGGGTTGATCTGAGGCGATTTTATTTTATCTACTTTAGCTCTGAAAATGATCTCTCTATTGAAGCAACACTAATCATCAACAAGCGATAAGCAAATCGATAAGCCACCTACTTTAACATTTGAAATTCAGTTGGTTTTCATTTTCAGTTGTCAAAAAAGTTTTTTCTGGTGACGTCATCTCACCACGACACTGGCCTCGGAAATATCCAACGAAATGCACAAACTCATCTTGCAGGTCAATGCGGAGATCCCCTGGATAAGCATCAATCAAACACGACGCTTCTTCCAGATACCATTTTTCCAGATACCATTTACCATTGAAAAAAAATTCGTTAGGAACCGAATTGATGTTGATTGTTGCTGCAGCTGCAGCCTTCATCTGCTTTTGGGTTTTAAGGAGAACAAAACACGAAAACGCAGTGTCGTGGTGGCCGATACCCGGTGGATGGGGTGTATCCCATCGGTTGGTGTTACTGACACGGCTTCGGGCTAGGTTCCATTCCAGTTCAGATTCTACAAACCGAGAATGTGACATGAAATGTCAAAAGCTGGCATCTGGAGACACCAAATTTATCGAAAAGCTTCAGCTCTCGAGGGACTCTGTTCCCAAAAACCCCCGTGCAAGGGACTCTGCCCCTCATGGAACTCCGCAGGGGTTGCAGCGCAAGACCCCGGTTTGGTGGCCTTTGGCCACTAGACAATGTGTCGCGGCGTCCAATCCGCCCCCTTAGAGCCTCTTATACCCCCAAATGATTTCTCAAATCTCCCAATGC
>JASGXE010014221.1:0-13513 GCA_030068105.1 Sinentomon sp. SZTP_YWyxl | reverse complement strand
TACTCGACCAACGAATACTTGCGAATACTTTCACGAATACTCGACTTTCAAAAACGGTACTTGGATTGGGTCCAGAAACGGTTATTCGGATTGGGTCCAGAGAAAACAGACCGATTTTCAAAGGGGACCAAAGAAACCGTCAGTGATCCTGCGATCTTTTTTTGGTACCGCAAATGTGCATACATACTTATTCAGACACTGTAATGAATGCGCTGGATAAATCTTGCTCAGCCATTGCAATGCGCCGAAAATATGAATGATTGTATTTGAGGAGTTTTCCCCTTATCATACCTGAGAGTTTTACACGAGAAGAAAATTTCTCAGAAAAAATACAGACAAACAACGTTTGTATTTCAAAGAAGCGACAGTGTATTTGTGAAATCATCAAATGAAAGCACCGTTTATTCGCAGGTCTTGGGTTTGCGAAGATCAGAGCTGTCGAATACCGACAAAACATCGCCATTTCGATTCAAGTGCAGTGCAAATCAAGGTTGTTGCAACTGCACTAGCATTTTCGAACTATTTGGAAACTTTGAAACTGGTTGGTAAAACAAATGATGCCTTTTTTGTTCGGGAGAGGCCAGACGATGAAACTTCACGGCCAAAACCTTCACAGAAGTTCGGATTGGTACTTTCGGCGTGTGCGACCACGCCGACGTCATCAATGCGATGCTGACGACGACCCGTCTCGCATTTCTGACGACGTCGTGGTTGCACGCCGAAAGTACGCTCGTGAACTAAATTCTAACACGTTTTGACAAGTGCTGAAGGTTCGCCTTTCCCATTTGAAATCAAGCGCGAATGGAGAAATTATTAGGTACTCGTAAAACGTGAGAGAATCCCTTCACGAGCGTAGGTACTCATGTGAGTTTTTTATATTCGGTTTTTGAGGGTGGATTTTCGAAATACTCAAAGACTGTTTATTGTTGCTCGACTAAATGGAAAATGTTCGGCCCAAGTTTTCGAAAATCAATCGATCACTCTTATTCAGCTCCGCAAATGCAATACTTGGTGGAGTGGAGAAAACTATGCAGTAAACCAGATTCTGAAAAGGTAGTGGAGGACGAAAATTTGACACGACAGAGCAAACACATTACCATTAGCAAGGGAAAAATAAACGAATAAATAAATTAAAAACAAAAAAAATCATAAAAACAATTCGGTGGCAAGTCCGCCACCGAAAGTGGCAAAAAGAAACCACCTTGAAGCTCTCGATTTCATCGCCAAATCAGGTAACAGGATCAGCTATGCTTTTATTTGCTGAGCCGTTCACTTGCTGAACCAAAAACATTTTGCGCTCACTGCCGAACAACTGTAATTTGAGTTCGTTTGAAGGCATTGTTGGACCACCAACACAAGCAGGCGCGCAGCAAGTATATACATGTGCCAGTATGCCACCGGCGAAGGTTGATGACATATGGAACCGACATGCGCATACGACTTAATTCATTGAATACTGTTAAAGAGAACCCAAATATGCAGGTTGAATGCAAAAACAGAAAAATAATAACACATTTGAAGCATTTAATGTCCATATTTAACTTTAACTCTTTTGCCAGTTTAGTATGATTGAGGTTTAAGCGGGAGCTATTACCGGGCACTGAATTGGGTATTTGACTGAGGGCTCTATAACGGTAATCTTTTTAATTAGTGTAAATTGCGCTTGTGCCCCTCTGCCTGGAAAGAGACTTCCGTCACACTTAGGCTGATTTTCTCAAAATTGACCAAATCCATTTCTGAAGATATTTTCACCCTCATTCACCTCAGTAATCAATTCAACGGACAAATTTTGTGGATAAGAAGCGATTGAAGCATTTAAAACAAATTTCTGAAATAAAAAGCACAGGTAGTCAGAAATCTTTCAGTGCTTGAGAAATTCCAAAATGACCATATGGCCACGTTCGATGGTGGGTTTGCCATCGAATTGTTAGAATTATTTTGATTTGTTATTTTTTTTCTTGTTTATTCAGAATTTTTCTCCTATTGCCATCGTGTTTGCTCTCCCATGTAAAACTTTTCGCCCTTCTGTCCTTTTCAAAAATCTTTTTTTTATCTTTTGATTCCACCAAACATTGTTTTGTGCAGCAAACAAAGATTGATTGATTGAAAATACACGTGCAATAAGTATACCTACGTGCATGCATATATCCGTTCCGTTACACTGCTATTGAGTGTTTTTAGTTTCAATTTCTGCGCGTTCACATGCCACTTGATTGATGCCATATTGATTGATTTTGCAAAGGCATTTGATGTTGTGAGCCACTCCTTACTGCTTGAGAAGCTTGCTTTTTTGGGTCTGGATTACACTACCCTGTGTTGGCTGAGGGGATACCTTACTGGCCGAACTCAAGTTGTGAGAATCGATGACCATCTTTCAGAGACCCGCCCAGTAAACTCAGGGGTACCGCAAGGAAGTATACTTGGGCCGTTGCTTTTCTTAATTTATGTCAACGATCTGTGCTCGACGGTCAGTTCCAAAATTCGGCTTTTTGCCGACGACTGTATTGTTTACAGGCAGATCGACTCGGTTGATGATAGTTCCGCCTTGCAGCAGGATTTGGAGTCTATTTCGCAATGGTGTGTTTCTTCTAAAATGAGTTTAAATGCTCAAAAATGCTCCCTCATCCACTTTTCGTCCACTGCAAATGATCTGACTTTCAGCTATGTACTGAGAGGAGTTTCCCTCTCCCTTGTAAGGATGTCGTTTATTTGGGAGTCAAATTGACTGGCAATCTTGACTGGGCTTCTCATGTTGCTTCAGTTACCAAGAAGGCCTCCAGAGCACTCTATTTTGTGAGGAGAAACTACAGGAAATGTCCACGTAGGATCAGGGAGTTGGCTTATTTGTCTTTGGTGCGGCCAATCACGGAATACGCTTCATGCGCATGGGACCCTCGAACTGCTTCTCAGGTTCGGGCTATTGAGCGTATACAGCGCCAAGCTGCTCGTTTTGTAATAGGGAACTATAGAAGAAGGCAGAGTGTCACCGAAATGATCAGGAAACTGGGGTGGAAAAGCCTTGCTGAGAGAAGGAGCGAGCAGCGGATCCTCAGTTTCTATAAAATTCTTAGCAACTCTGGAGGATGGCAGGAGTTTTTGTCCTATATCCAGCTCCCGTCCTTCTATGCTCGTTATGATCATTCATTTAAGGTCAGGCCACTATCGTTCAAAAAAGACGTGGGCAAATTTTCTTTTCTTGGACGAGCTATCAAAGATTGGAATTCGCCCCCTGCCACTGTCCTATCTTCCCCTTTGACAGTGGAAACACTTCGAAGACGCCTGGCAGCCCCAACTTCTCGCCTTTTAACTGCCTGAACATGGAGCATTGTCATTGTTCTTTTATTATTTCCTGTGTAATTGTATTCCGTGTTCATTTGAGTGTTGATGTTATTGTAAATTTTCATTCACTTGTCGATGGTGTTCTTCTGTTCCTTTTATCATTATTGATTGTGTAATGTCCTTTCTATTTACCTTTCTGTGTACGATATAGGCTGCAGCCTAAAAGTACTTAATAAAATTCAAATTCAAATTCAAATTCACTTCTGACCAAGCCTATTGGCTGTTTTGGCTGCTAATTAATTCGTGTCGACTGTTCAGACGCAATGAGTTGTACACGTTCATTAAAAATTTCATTAAAAAATCATTAAAAAACGCTTATCTATCTCTCGTTAGGCTTATCTATCTCTCGTTAGGGCTTATCTATCTCTCGTTAGGCCAATTCTAGAGTATGCATCCACAGCTTGGGACCCACACCTATCCTCGCACCTCGTTGCTTTGGAGCGTGTGCAGCGGCAGGCTGCTCGCTTTGTTTTTGGTGACTACAGGAAAAGGAGCAGTGTTTCTGCTCTTCTTGTCAAGCTCGGGTGGGGGCTTTTGGCTGACCGCAGAAAGATCGAGCGCATTTTATGTTTTTTCAGAGTTCTTTGCGAATCTGGAGGGGTGGAAAGAGCTTTCCAAGCACACTGTCTGTCCCACATTCTTTGGGCGACAGGATCATGCTTTAAAAGTAAGGCCACTTTACTTCAAGAGGGATTTCGGCAAGGCGTCCTTCCTTGGGCAAGCTATTGGAGACTGGAATTCCCTCCCAGCCAAGATCCTAGAACCTCCAATATCAGTGCATATTCTCAGACGCAGGCTTTCAGCGTTTTTGACGCGCTCACGATCCTCAAATGGGACGCCGTAGGTTACTTGCTATCCACGCGGTGGCATATCTGTTTCTGATTCCGTATTTGTTCAATAATTATTTTTTCCAACGTTGCTGATTGCCATTTGTACCTTGATGTAACCGTATCTCGTATGTATGATAAGGGGAAATTCCCCCTGAAATACAGAATTATTCAATTCAATTAATAGGGCGGTTGCATGAGCTGAAAAAAAACAAACTGTTATTATGTATTACATGCAAGAGGTGCGCTTCAACCCGGCATCACTGTGTCTTTTCGAGCAAAAAATTCAGAAAATCCAGGAACTTTTCTAGAGAAATTTCAATGGCGTTTTTCGGGATTTTGTTAACAACCACGCTGTTCCAAAACCCAATGTTAGACTGGTAATGCGCATTCATAGGTACAACCTGGTTTTTCATGGCAACATGGAGACACGCCATAATAAGTAGGTTGACTGCTTGGGGATTCCAACCCAAATAAAATGCCGACGAATTTTGCGCAATATAGCGCCACCAAATGTTTGGATGCTCGCCGCTAGTGGTGCACGAGGGATAGGCACCCCACCGGAATTCGGGTCCGCTCCAGCCAATTCTTCCTAGAGTGTCATGGGAAAAAGTTCTTCCCAATTTCTGGAACGTTGTCGGGAAGCCAGACCAGCGACAGTCGGGCCCATATAATTAGCTCTAATCGCACCTTATCCAAACGCTCGCGCTAATACGGAAGAGTGCACCGGCGGATAAGCTTGGATACTTCTTTGCTGGCCGGCATCTATCACCTTTTTCTGAGGCATTTCAGTGCGCGATCAAGACGATTTGTGCCCATTTAGGTAGGCCTAATTTTCGTTTTATTCTCATTTAATACCATAAGAACGTCTTATGTTTATATTTTTAATTCTGGGGTGTAGGTTCCGCAAAAACTCCTGGGGGCGCCAGGAAGTCGAACTTCTAATTGGGTGTTAAATCGCTCTTTGCATTTGATCCGTGGCACATATCGACATTGCTGGATTCCTAAACATCAAGTTATGTTTTGGCTGGGATGATTTTCGCTCATTTACAGGACCTACAGAGGTCTACATACATCGTGAACTGCAAAAGGGCAGTGTCTGCAGCGTGTCCTCTGATAAGCTATTCCTTTTCCTGCGATCTGTTTAATGTGTTCTTTTTTATGGCGCTCAGACCCTGCCTGTCTGTGCCTTGATCAAATGTCAGAATGCGGTTGACGTCGCAATTTCATATTTGCCCACCAAAGGTTCCGCACGGAAATTTAACAGTTTTGCGGATAACACTGTACTTTTAATTCGCGGAACTCGGCGACTCAAAGATCCCCACAGCGACATCATGATTTAGTAGAAAACATTCTTTGGATTGATTGCCTTTTTGGTGCAAATTATGGGGTATAGTTGCCCTTATATTTTCATTTTTTGTAAAAAAATCCACAACTGAACTGGAAGTCATGGCTCCCGAAATTGCAGAAGACAATATCATTTTGCCTGAGGGCGTATGTGCCCAGGTATGCACTACCACCCATCCATTCTTGGCGAAGTAAAGCAATCAGCAAAAGCTTAGCCTCGCCTTTGCGGCTGCGAAAATACCCGCCCTCATCATCATGCAATCTGCAATTTCTTTTCAAATAAATGTTATTGCGTTTGGCATTTTCGAATATCAGCCCTGCAACAAACTTCAGAGGCTGATCTCTGGCCTTGAATTGCATACAGGTTGTCGAGATGTTTTGGGGTTCCGCATTGGCCCATTTCAATGTCATTTTTCCAACATTTCACAGGTGGAAACTGAAATCATTAACAAATCCGGCGTGGAATTGGGTCTGTATCAACCGTGGCATATTCTTGACTTGACCAGAGATCTTGAAAATTTCTCAGGAATGGTTCATTGATATCAAGCAAGAAAAAAGATGTCTTATAGTTCAACGGCGTGCTTTCGAGGTTTATCTTTTCTGAATGAAACCATTGAGTTCTTTGACTTATGCGCTATGTTGAAAAACACAGATTGTTCTTTTGTTATAATCCCTAAATGGACCAAGTTTCAGCAAGCAATTAATCCCTTGCTCCCAAAACTGTCAGCCACATTTGTATTAAATTTTTTTTTCTTGATGGCCATCTCAACCGAACGTTTGGAACGCTGACAACTTAGGGTCTTGACATTATGATAACTCTATTTGAAGCGACAGCAGATAGCGTATCGGTCATATTGGCGGCTCAAGACTTGATAAAAACAGAATCAGACATGATTTCATACTTCAGATTTCGAAAGAACACTGGTATAATTCCAAATAATTAGGCAGCTGCTTAAGAAGTCAAAGTTCCGCAACATTTCTGGGGATGTCTTGAGCAGTAAGCCTCCTTGCTGGGGATTACCAATAGTTCCACTAAGTGGGGTCGGACATTCACTGCAATTGCTTGCCTAATTGCTGCGAATGCCAGTTCAGCGACTCAGGTATTTGGGCATCCTCTCGTATGTTGGAATGCGTCGAAATTGGTTTGTCGTGTTCCGCCGTTTGAAGCCGGTATTATCCTTTTTCAACATGTTGCTGCTGACAAATTAGCGGATTAACTTCCATCTGGTGGCATATAAGAGAGCTCTTAGATCTCTTAAGTGATGAAAAATGCTTCCTCTAGTTGCTTCTACAGTGTCTGCAATTCATCGGGAGTAATCTCCTCTGATAATAGATACTAAAAATAAACTCTCGACAGTCAGATCATGCGATGCACCTGTAAATTGTTGCGTGTCGTACGGTTAACAAGTTTGAAAATTTGTCACGTTTTACATGCACTGGATGCATAACGCTCTTGCATCACATGGTTCGCAGATGAGATGCCCATCTTTGACGGCGCAAGTGAGGTGATTTGAATATGATTTGCTTACTGACTAAAATGACACTTGATAAATGGAAAAATGCCTCCAATGCATGCACGCCGCAATCACGCTGATAAGATCTTAATCTGTGAGACTCTCTCCTGAGCCATTCTTTCTCGACGGCGACAAGATCGAATGCCTTGCTGAGGTCAACGCAACCGCAGCAGCCAACAGTGCTTGATGCTCAGGTATAGTAGCCCAACAGCTTACCACTGAAAACAAACGTGCAACAATCGAAACCTTCCATTTCGGGAGTCCAGCTGGGAAATAAATTGGTCGCATGCTCGCGGGCCCAATTTCGGGCCTTCCGAGATGTGACGTTATCAGGATCTCATGTCTTTGGCGACATGAGATCGGGGATGTTACGCATGCGCCGCTCTGTGAGCCAATTTACACCCTTTCGGCACGTTCTCGGAGAGGAACCTTCATTAATTTCATTTCCATATAGACCCCTTAACACTTCAAGCAAGCCTCATCGTGACATGGGACTTAAAGGAGTTTGATTTTGATTAACGATTTAAGAGTGGCAGCTCCTTGTCACGTCCTTCATTGTCTACCTCCTGCTGGGTAAACTTATTAAATTCTAAATCTTTAAAAATTAGAAACTATAGAGACAAGGGATCGGGGATGCTGCATCATGCCCAGGCATCCTCTGGGATGAAACAACAAAAATTACAACTATTTTCCGGAATTTGCCACGGTTCGCTGGGTCCTTTGAATCACAGTGCCCAGTGACTGATGAGATGGATCGGTGGAAAATTCCATTTTACGCTGAGATTTCCGAATAAAGACACGAAAAACGGGTAAAGCTTATTCTGTATGGGACAGTATGTAATGTCCCCATCTGTCACGACAAATTAAAATCGAGTCAAAGTATAAAAAGGTTGTGTTTTATGGCGAGGGACACTGTTTATCGGAAGTTGAGAAATACCTGAACCAACGTTACAGGGCCATGGACCTATTGGATTACAGGAGTCAGTTTTGGATCAAATTACCGAAATGGCGCTCAGAACCTGGTTTGCCCTCGCCTGTACGAATACCTTGCATCAGGTTAGGTTATGTTTGGTTAGGTTAGGTTGCATTTGATTACGTTAGGTGGGTTGGGTTGGGTTTGGTTAGGTTACTCAGGCCGCTGTCAATAACAACCCGGTGTTGAAGAAGGTTCTCCTGGCTATTCTGCATTTCAGCCTGCTAGCTGTTCGATTGGACACAAAAGTTGGTTAAATTTTGTACACGAACAGACCTGCGTTAAACTACTTCACCAGCAAAATCGTCGGAATTGATATGTGCTGGCCGATCACATAAAGTGGAATCATGCAGTTGTGAAGGCAGAGGTGAGTTGGCCCAAGGGTCTGCTAATCTTACCTGAGTGGCATTGCTGGGGGTATTTTTACGGTCGAGCATAAGTCGGCAAATCTATCCTGAAATTCATTTCTGGCCTGAAATCTATCCGCCAATATTTCCCATCCACAGAATTGTTTGCATCTGTAAGATCAGTTTATCAGCAGATGCTAACTTCCGTTTGGAGCTTATCTATATCTTCGCTTTGAAGTCCTTTGGAATCGCACGAATAGAGTAAGGAATATTTTTGAATGAAATTTTACCACTTTGTAAAAATTTTGTCGTGACGATTTTGCACGCGACGCTTGGTACGGTGTTGCTGATTTTTCAAATCCTGTATAAAATATAGTTAATTGATGCATTGACAATGTTAATCTGGGTGTCGGTGTTGTCGGCAAACAGGAATTACTTCTGCGAATGGAATATGGCCTACTATGGTAAAAATTACAATTGCCACAAAATTGTGGAAGTTTAGTCGAATGCACAAAGGCAACCGGAAGAAAATCGTTACAATTCTTTAACATCAGGAGCATGTTCACATTCAGAAACAGACTTAGTTTCCGTCGTGTATCACAGCATTCGGCTTATAGCCATTCATTTACGGATAAACTTTTGGTTGACGTTGTGTTTGTCTTACAAAAATCTGCGCAGTTTTCGCATTGTGAAACTCCTGGGCCTTGGAAAACAAATAAAATTGCACCTTAACCTTTCAACCATCTGTCTGTTGTTCGGAAATTAAACTTTTCAGCATTGGGAGTTTAAATAGGTTCTGGAATGAAAAATGGTTTTTTGACCAGTATCCAAAATATCTTTGCACCATATAGTTCAAGCAGTTTTAAGTAATTTCATGCGGATTTAAAATCAGGTAATTTTATTAGTTTTTGTTTTTTGTTTTTGTAATTTTGATAAGGCGCATTTATCCAAAATTGCTAGTATGAACAAACTAGCTTGATGGTTAAAATTACAGTCAATGTGACAAGTTAGATCTGTAATCGCGCCGATGGAGAGCTGGGATTGGCTTATGCCCATACACATTTTACAATGCGCTGGAGCGCCCGAGTGTTCAAATGTGCCGCCGCCTAAAATAAAAAAATGCAATCGTAAAACCCTATCCCAAATAAACGCTTCTGAGTGTTCTCCATCGACGCACGCCTCAAATCGGAATCACGACATTGTGATCTGCTTTCTATGCGTCGCTCCGACATTGAAAACATGTTCATGAGATCTAAACATGTTCGCGTGTTGTGCTCCATTTTAACCACGTGACCGGATGCAAGCGTCCCAAGTGTACCTGTGCCCATTCGATAACGCACTCTACGCTTCATCTAAAAAAGCAGGGCCTGCCAAATGTCCGAGCTCAACTGCGTTTCATTTTGGTTCAGGTCTGAAGCGCAATCCCTTGCCTAATTGAACAGTTCTCAGCCGTTTTTGTCTTATCTTGAACAGGGAGTTTGCCTCTTTGTTGATTTTTGCTTCTTTTGCTCATAAAACGATTGTACCTAAATTATTTAACTGACATGTATTTATGCGGGACTAACGCTCCTAAAAACAACGAATTTCTACATTTTTCTATTCTATAGAAGCTATTCTATTCCTATTCTCTTTGTAGGTATATTCTAATCAACTGACTCGTACGACACGAAGATTGCGCTACGGGTGTGCAGGGCGACGCAACTCTATCGCAAAAGTTGAAAACGACAAGAGGAAAAATAGCAACAATTATTGTATGAGCAAGATGACTATTTTCGGGGTTGTTGCTGGACTTCTGAGCGGTTTGCGCGGAACCTGTGCAATGATAACGTGCCTTTATGCCAGATTCTCCTTGAGCTGGCGTGTTGTGCTGCCTTTTTATATCACAGAAAAAACGCATCTTCTGTAAAAGCTTTCTATTTTGTAAAGTCTACACTTCCGAATAGAGGAGCAAAGTTCTTGACACGACTGAAGATTTTGGAGCTGGAGACCGAACGTACCAGTGAGAGGGCAACCGCAGCTGATCAAGTCACGAGAAAATAAAGCCAAACCCAAACGACTGCAAATTCAGTCAAAGAAAGGCCACTCCATGCGTGCACACAGCGCTTTTGTACCAATTTATAGCAATAAACACTTCTGCAAATTGTTTGATTGTTTCAACTCCAAAACATTTCCCCCTCAGCTGCGCCACTGCTCCAGCGTATAGTTACCTGAAACGGTACCCTTCTGAGCTGACTCTGTCACATAGCACGTAGTGGACGTGTATCCGGCAAGGAGGCATATAAATATGTGAACGCCATTGGCAGGAATGGTCCTGGAATAGATCCCCATCAAAGACCATCTCAAGTTCAAACAATGGAGAGTCCGAGCCAGCCAGCCGAGGTTGACGCATTTTTGCGATTTCAGAGTGAAATTTGGGTTCTTTTTAATAAATTCCACCATTGACACCACTTTAGAATTATTAATTTTGTGCCGCTATAGTTTAAAGCATGCTTTCTGATCTGATGAGATGCACGTAGATGCTGTTATGGGACGGGTACATGGCGTCACAGATGGCAAGTCTAAAAGAGGTAAGGAAAACATTCAACGTAAAATGCCAATACGACTCCCAACATAGATAATATTTGTGCATTAGGAAATTATGCTTTGATGTGGATTGGGCGCCTGTGAAATTAATATACTCGTACTTTGGGCTTACAGTCTCTGCATTTTGTATCATAACAAATCTACAAATGGAATTTGGGATTTATTGAACAAGAACACCAAAAAACTGTCGCATGAATGATTACGAAGAGTTGGCCAAAGCTATTAAATTTTCTCTGACTCTAAAGGTTCTCCAGTAGTACCTATATGCTTGGAGGAAAGCAAAACCGCATCGATGATCCTGGACCTTTTCCCCATGTTCTGGAACCACCACCACCTAATGATTCTTGAACTATGCTCTTAATTCTTTTTTCCATGTCACAGCAACAACAGAAGGCACTTGGACGAAGAAATCACATTTCCTGTGTTGGGTGATTTCTTTTAACGCGAAACGCTATCACGTTGCAACACCGCAAGATTACATTATGGACATGGCTTGCGTGTAGATGAAAAATCATGGATGCATCATTATGAGTGCACGTGGAGCTCAAACATCTTTAGCACCCAGGGAAACGAAGCCTCATAACATGGGTTCAATCATTGAACAATGTTCGATAAATCGATGGAAAAATTATTAACCTTTCGCTTGTACCTATAGATTTCATCACCTTGGAAGATTGAAGGAGGCTGATTCAGATGATGTACCCGTCTGTCTTCTTCCCGAAATGATAATGCAAATGAAGCATTGTCCTCATCGACCAATTACAGCCTTTTTTTACCTTTTATAGTCATGGAAGAAAACGGTCCTTTTCATGTCGCAACAACAGTTCATATCCTGCTTCATCAAAACCAAAGCATTGAAAGCTTCGCTCGTGCGCGAAGGCATAATGACGTGTGAGATGATACAGCATGCTCGGTAAATAACGCTGTGCGTCGTTGTTCCCATGTGCATTGGTTAGGAAACGTCTTTCAGCGCCAGAGAACAGTGGAATTGCTCTAACCTTAAACCAGTAAGGATGTGATTGAGAAATGAGCCGCGGGACGGAAAAAGTTACCTGTGGCAGCCGTTTGACATTGGTTGTCTTACGCACGATTATCAATGTTGCTTGGCTCTATGATTGCGTATAGCCAAATTCTTATTGGTTGCTTCTTTGGTAACAAATGAGAAACTGCTAAATTGAACACAGTTGTGGCGACCACATGAACTTTCACCCGCACAAATTTCAACCAACTCGAAGTACTGCCCACACCAACTGCTAGCCACACGTACCTATTTCACACCACAATTTGCCCAAACCAAGAGCTTCCATCCGCAGGAACATCCCTTCGAATCCCTCACGAAATTCAACTCAGGCGAATATTCAACTCAAGCGAATTCTTCCAAATTAATGTCTTGTGGACTGAAGTGTTCGTGTGGGTAGAAATTCCTGTCACCGTCTACAGATGCCTCAAATGGAAGTTTGACATTACCAGACAACCTGTGTTCTCCCCTGTAAAGTTCTTGTGGCTCGCGCCCACGCATTTCACATAAACCCGATTGATTCATGATGTCGGCGTATAACTATTCAAAACGTCTGGAGTTGAAACGCGCCAAGCGTAGATGGATGTGCGCCCAAGTTCCGCATGTCGTAATAAGTTTTATCGTGTGCGTACATCACTCCACTGGTGGTCCAAATCTCAACCAAGGCGTTTCCATTAGGCCTGAATGGCCTGCGCCGAGCTGTGCCTATGGCTCTGTTTGGAATACCCATTAGCTTATTAGACGACACGCTTCGCTCATATTCATGATCAATCCTTCGTCTCTTTTGCTTTCTTTTCAGCGATTCAACGCTTTCTTGAACTTGTTGATGTACCTCCAGAGCTCGACAGTCCTTTCCATCTACGTCCAAATTTTGACACTCCGGAATTCATTGCCAGCGGAGACCACTCGCGATGGGTTGGTTCCCCGTCCTCTGAACCCTATGATAATATCAAGACCGTGTAAAATAAGCGGGCTTCGCTTTATAAATCGTGCTGGTGGCTCGTGGATCAAGCGAGATCTGTGCTCTGGCAAAGTGCTTCCGTGGAAATCCAACCCCTTTTTGTGGTTGCAACTCGGTTTTAATTCACTTTTCTTGTCGACTTCTGTTTGGCTTTTCGGTTTCGTCCAAGCAAGTGTGAATTATAGTGGAGGTCTTAATTTACGGCCTTCTGACGACCGTGTGCATGTTTTAAAATGGTCTTTTTAATACCATCTAAACAAGTGAACAATGCAGACAGAACTGCCTTTGTTGCGGAAGAGACATTTTGTGCTACAGCTCTGAAATTGTCAGTAACACATTAGCAAAAATTTCATTAAAAACCTCAATGGAAATAAATGCGGTCGTTGCCATTCTTTGTTTAAATTTACAGGAAGCAAATTCGCACAAAACTCCTCTTGTGCAAAAAGAACAGAGAACCATAATGAATGACGATCGGTAAAACGGCTCTTCAGCAGAGTCCACACAGCTTTTGTCGCAGAAAATACCAAACGATTGAACACGATGACAAGCCCCGATTTGTGCGTATCCCACTCAACCACAACTGAGGTCTACTGTAACCAACGAG
>JASGXE010014220.1:0-12148 GCA_030068105.1 Sinentomon sp. SZTP_YWyxl | reverse complement strand
AGTGAGATCGAAGAGGAAGCAGCTGGTTCCGAAAAGGAAGCGTACAATTCGGATTTTGGAGGATAGTGATTTCCAGAACATGGAGGATAACGACACCGGGGATGAGGAATACCGGGGAGGTCGACGGAAACAGTCCATGCCGAAACGTGTCCGGAAGTCGCGATCGACGGGTGAGCACGGGAAGAAGAAGATTGTCGTGAAGCTCAAAATTCCGAAGAGCGGCCGAGTGAAGAAGGGGAAGAAACCGAAAGGGAAGAAGGAAAAGAAGGAGCGGAAAGAGAAGAAAGTGAAGGAGAAGAAGCCGCGGCAGAAGAAAAACGCATTCGAATCGGACGACGAAGCGGAACTTGCGTCGATGTCGTGCCCGACGTTCGACATGGAAGGCTTCCTCTCTCTTGCCGCCAGTTTCCAGAAGTTGCCCGACATTGATTTCGAGAACGCAGAACAAATATTCAACAACGTTCCCAATCCCAACATCGTGTCCCTGGTGCCACACAGAGCCATCCCCGTTGAGCTACCATCTGGTACTCTGCCCGATGACATAGTTGAGAAGATTGAGCCGGTGTTTGATTTGGATGTGATCAAAACCCAACTTGAAGAACTGATGAAATTCACGCCTCCAAGTGAATACAAGGGTAAGATGGTTTCTTTGGGACATTTTGAGGGTCGTGGTTATGGGAACCATAGGTTTCCAAATCCCAAGTGGTTGATGGCAGTTTAACAATGAAAGTGAGGTTTCTTTTTCATACATGGTTCAATGAACTAGGGTTGCACCTATTCGGAGAATGGACACATATGCTTCCCTTCTGCTAATCGGGCAGGCCCGCAGCAACAAGCTAGCAGTGATTGCAATCATGTTAGTGAGCAGAGCATGTGGTGTAGCAATGTGCTGTCCTCGGAAATGGTGCAAGCCAACTGCAGCGTGCTGGCAGGGAGTGCTTTTATTGCCTCGTCGTCATATGGGAGGCAACTGGTGACGTGCTGCACTACAGAGGTACCTATTTCGCGGTGGACAAATTAAAGGGAGCGAAGTTTAAGAAACTTTAATTTCTACTTCTGCAATTTTCCATCTGTAATTTTCCATTTAAAACCCATTGTTGTTCAACAATATTTTTCATTTCTGTGTTTTCACTTAGCTCCCTTTAATTTGTCCAAGGCGATTTATACCCACGTGCTTCGGCCATTTTTTGCCACACATCCTGCCAACCACTTGCGATCCGGAAACCTTTCGTTCCTGAAACCACATTTCCCAAGGTCTTGCTCTTTTTATCATTTGCAGTTCATTGTGCCTGTGTTTCAAAGTTACCAGTTAAACCTTAAAACCTGGATAAAACATTGATTACCGAGGATGGACCTTGAATCCTTAAGGGACCGGTACCACCTCCGATACTATCTCGGGTACCCCTTGTGCGATTTTGATGATTTTTAGCTTGTTTGGAAGGTCTTTTCGAGCTGAAAACATTGAGCCATAGTGTAATGTTCTAAACCCAGTAGTTTTTTTGTGAAGGCCATATACTGTTTAAATCAAAAGTCGCACAAACGATGGAGCCGCAATTTTTGTCATTTGCGCTGTTTAGCAATAACAAAAACATGCCAATGAGTTTCGTTGCTTCTCCCCTGCACAGGGTGTGCATAATTTGAATGTGTTTGTTTTCGCCAAAGACGCTGATGTCTTTAAACGTCTCTAGAGTGATGAGGTGTTTGGAGGGGTCACAGCAGTCAACGGTCTCAAGTAGAGGACTGAAGGAGGAGTTCAGGACGACGGCGGTCTCAAGTGTGGGATCTTTCTGTCTCATCGAAAAAACTGAGACAGGATAACTGGAAGTGAGAGGGGTTATACCCCCAGATGGTGATACCCCCAGATGATTATACCCCCAGATGATTATACCCCCAGATGAGAGGGGTATACCCCCAGATGGTGGGACCAGGAACCCACAATTGGGGAGAATGCGTGGGTATCATACATTCTCTCATCTCTGGCTGCGTCTGGCTGCGCCCTCTGTCTTGAGACCCCACAGTCCAGTAAACTCCGAAAATAAACGTGTCAACTCGCATTGGGCCGCTTCGTTAAACGCGAGTCATCTTTACTCGCAGCTTTTTCCATTTATTTTAAATGGGAAAACGCGAGTCATCTTTACTCGCGGCTTTTTCCATGTATTTTAAATGGGAAAAATCGAGGATAAAGATAACTCGCGTTTAACGAAGCGGCCCATTGTTTGTCAAATTTTTCGTTCATGATTTTGCGATACTTGTCCTCATTGATATGCCGATTGTCAAGAATGCGCTTCTGCTCATTTTCTTGGTGCCCTGAGCACAGATGTCGGCTGCAATTCTGGACCACTGCTGCAACAGTTGCTTTTGCGAAAACAAATCCCGTTACAGAGCTATACCGGATCACCCTGTACTCCATTTCGTCGACTTTGTGCAGTGATCGAAAGCAAAAATGAAAAACTTTTTTCCTCGAATCACTGAAAAATTATTCTACGGGATGCGCTGATGATCACGGCCTGGCAACAAACGCAAGCCAATGCGTTTTGCGTCAGGGAAATAAAAAACAGAGAAGCGCACGAGCCGGACGCCCTGTCTTTCATCGTTAGGCTGACTTTTGAATTGTTGTGTATATATATGTTCGCTAAAAATCTATCTCCTCCTAAACCGCTGAACCTATCTGCCTGAATTTTTGTGAGGATGTTATACATGGATGGGGCTACAAATTGAACCTCTACCAACCATGTGGCACCTCCCGGCTACTCCTGGTACCTGTTAGAAGCTTAGTGCTGCTTAGCGATAGGTGAATAATGCATGATAGCTGGTTAGAAATCATATTGTAAGTGGTCCCACTGGAGTCATAGAGGTTCAAATTGTTCAATCTGGTCCCATGAATAACTGGTACAAATTTCAGCCAAATCGGTCCAGCCGTTCAGGAGGAGATGCATTTTAAAATGTGAAAGTGTGAAAATCTGAAAGTGGAGAAAAACCGACATATTTGCGTAATCGGACAGCAGCTTCGGTTAACATGAAAACTTCAAACGGGCATAGAAAAAGTTCCATCGGACCGATTTTAATGATTTAAACACCATTTGTTTCTGAAAAATTTCCAATTTTTTGGGCATACCAAATTTGGAAAATCCAAAAAAATCGAAATTTTTCCTTATTTTTTGGTGGTACCAGTCCCTTAAAAACTCTTGAGAATTTGATGACTTGGTTAAAAAAACTTGAAATTGTCATCCGGTAGCATTCTGATCACCTGTTTTGTTGGATAGCTCTGTCTTTTGAGGGACTCCACATCCCAAACCACCTATGAGGAGCTCAGTCCCTTGGAACCCTGTTGGGATTACCAGTCCAGTCTCCACTTTTGTGGGTGGAAAACCCTCGAAAATCGTTTTTCAAAATGGCGGAAACCCTGGTGTCGGTATTTTTGTGACTATCCATATCCTCAGATTTTTTCCTCTTACCCTCACCTTGCTGTGTTTGGTACGTGAGAACAGAACTCAATTTGTGGAAAGGTAAAGGGGGGACAGTAAACCTCAACCTCAGGGGTAAAATACCCATGATTATGTGCGAAGCACCTAATTTATTTGTGTAAAATATTTTTAAAGGGGGGGGGGGGGTGTAATACCTCCATAATACCCTGCAAATTGTGCTGTGCATGAGAGTGATGTTGATTCTGATGCAGGGGCCACCACAGCTTGCTGGATGAAATCAAAGCCTGCTCTCAATATCATTACAAAGGCTTGCCCATTTTTGCTTCTTATTTCCCATCTTTTTACCGATTTGATAATTGGTTCAATTCCATCCTGTTGTCATGCCCAGTTTGACTTTATTGAATGATTGATCAAAGCAAAGATGATTGAGCAAAGGAATGAGATGGGACAGGGCGCAAAGAGTGAACTGTGTTCGTGGAATTTTCTGATCATAACTCTTCTTGTTTCCATGTTCAACTTTAATCTTGCTGTGTCTTTGAACTCACTGTGACTTAGCTCTTGCTATTTTTGGGCCACCCTTAAACCCCTGTTGCAGCCTTCATTCTTCAGTCAAGGCATGACAGTTCCTTTGCATTTCGATTCATTTGCAGGTCACCCGAAAAGCTAAAGGCTGTCGACGTTTTGATGCCATTAGCAGTGAGTCCTGAATTTCTGTGGAATTTGAAGTGTCCTTTGACGGAGATCTGATTCTTAAGACGTGACTTGGTCCAAGTCTCGACTTGAGTCATTTCTGTTTTGTTGATTGTTGCTAAGGCTTCTCGCTGGCTGTCGTGTGTGTCATCTCAGCAATCAACAAAAAACCAATGACTCAAGTCAAGACTCAGCCAAGTCACGTCTCAAGATTCGGACCAGAAATTCAGCAACTTCTAATGAAAATTTTTCTCTCAAGTGTTCTTAGTTGCTCTATTCTGTGTTCTCTTGTCCTTGAAGTTCCCTTGAGAACAGTAGTCATTTTGCTGAGCCTAAACTGGATACTCACGATTGGGAAAGTCAGCATAACATCAATCTACTTTGCATTTTCATTCCTCTTTCAGGTTACATGAGACGAATTCAGTTGTCCTTGCTGTCGACGTACACACCGATGATGTTGCTCCAATTGAAAGCCGAACCGGACGACCTGAGCGAAAAATGGCAACCGCTCATGTCGATGAGTCGTAGCGGAAACGTCAACCGCAACTTCAAACCTCACATGATGAATCACCTCGTTGCATTGCTGGCATCGTTCAGGAGAATGCTCCGCGACGCGATACAAGCGTTCTTGTTCTCACCCGAATTCAACAACTCCTGGAAGTGTCACCTGTGCAAGCAGGTGTCCGAGGACTGCATCGCACACGAGCTTCATCTTGCGCAGTCGCATCGACTGCTGCCAACATTCCCCTGCGACCTGTGTCCTGAGGTGTTGTCGAAGGAGAAGTACACTCGACATTGGGCTACACACTTCTTCCATCACCAGTGAGTTTTCAACTATTTTCAATGTGTAGTAGTTCTCGCAACCATCCATTGGCTAAGCGCAGGACATTGGACCAAAAGAAGGTTGCCTTTCTTTTGCCAGGTGTTAGAGGCGAGCCTGTTTCGACTTGCGACCACACGACACCCCATGTTGATCCTTGATTTCTGAAAAATGGATGTTTGAAAAAGCCTTTATTTAGACAGTTTTTGGTAAAATTCTTCAAAACTGTCATCCGCTAGCATTCTGGACACCTGTTCTTCTCAGAAGCATTGGCCCTTGAGGACACCATCTACCATATCCCATGCTAGGAGCTCATTCCCTTGGAACCCGGTTTAAGGGTGCCACCCAGACCCCACTTTTGTGGCATCACTGGGGCATATATGTTCATGGGTGCAGCTTTCTGTAACTTAAGAAAGCCCTAAAACTTGAAAAAACCTTGATAATGGGCTTCTAAAATCGCTGAGAATCATCTAGAGGGTGAATTCGAAAGGTGTGTCAAAAATTTGGAAAAGGAAGACATCTGTGCTCTTCATGTCAATTCTGGCAAAAATGAGACTGGATTTTTTTTTTGAAAAACCCCTCCTGTGGTTTTTGCACACAAAAAGTTGCGGTTGCCATGGAATTGCCAATGTCAGCAAATTTTTTGTTCGTTTCGGATGATTTTTATTTTGGTCCAAAATGGCCCCGGATCATTTCGGGTCCAAAAAACAAAAATAATCCGAAACAAGTGAAATTTGCAGACATGTTCCTTAGGCTGAAACAAGCAAAAATGAAGGAGGCGTTTTGCCAAAATCCCACGCTTCTGGCTTTTTCCACAAAAATGTTCAGTTGCCATGGAACGGGACGTTTTATGGAGAAAAACCCCCGGAACGAGTTGGTTTTCGAAAAAAAAATCGGTCTTTGGTTTTTGTTAATATTGGCATGAACAATTCCCCAAATTTTCGACACACCTTTCAGACTCAATTGCGACTACCATTGGTGAAATTTAGCATCTTGACACTTGCCTTGAATGCTCTGATGAACGCTATTCAGTCCATCACTTGTGCCCACCTGCTTTCAAAATGTCTTATCCGGACGTGTTTGCATCTCTCTGCTTTTAGATGCACCATTTGTGGTGAGCGACTTCCCAACAGACGTCTGCTGTGTCATCACAAATCACGCCAACACCGAGAAAGGAAGACATATCCGTGCAAGCATTGTGCAAAGGAATTCAGATCACCGAAAGGAAAGATGAAACACGAGATCACACATATGTCGCTCGATGATCAGATCAAGTTGAAACAGATCTGCCACATTTGTGGCAAAACGTGAGTGTAATAATCTCTTTTGGAAAGGCGTTCTTCCATTGAAGGCAGTGCAGAAACTTTTTTGTTGTTGTTCAAATTGCGATACCTCTAACCAGGTGACGATTTCCACGGATCGGGGGACTGGGATAGAACGGACTGAGGCACAAATGGACTGAGGCAGAAGTGGACTGAGGTAGAATTGGACAAAGGAGGGAGTTTTGGAGGGACGTTTTGCATGGAGGTGGTAGCTTACACCAGTCCTAACTTAACTTAACCTAACCTGACCTAACCTGCAGAAATTAAAAAATCAGCCTCCAAAAATGCAAAAATTCTGTCTCAGTCCACTTCTGCCTCAGTTCGTTCTGCCCCAGTCACCGGTCCCATTTCCATTCCACATGGAGGTATGAATCTGGCGCCCATTGCGAGACATCCGTGGTCCCATCGTCAGAGCCGACGGGACCGTGATGGTCTTGCATGCAACGTGAACCAGATTCAATTCTCCATGTGGAGTGGAAATCGTCAAACTTGCCAGGCAAGAGTGATCTCAAGACCATAATTTCCACATCTGGTGCAGGACCATCGCGCCCCCATCTTCAGAGCCGACTGGCTTCATCTTCATCATTCTTCCCATCTTCATCTTCAAACAACGTGGTCCAGATTCCATCAATGTGTAGCGGAAATCATCGAACATGCCGGGTAAAGTGGATCTCAAGGGACAAGGTCTTCTTTTCAATTATTCACACTTGTTGTGCCATGATATCTGATATCCATAATCTTTCTGTCGCAAATTAACTATTTTTTTTGTCTGATCTTGGAACCAGTTCAGCAGGAGACCTTGGGAATTTCCAGAATGTTGTTTCGCAACCCTGCCCAAGCAATAACCAGGGTTTGACAGTCAGGAAGTCACCTTGCAAAAAACTCCAACTCAGTCCAAGTTATAAGCATACCCAGCCCCAAAATATGCAAACTTTTCTTTTTGTACAACTTGAAAAAATGCACAATAAAGTTTGTATGTTTTGGGACTGGGCATTTCTGTTCTCCAAGACTGGGTGTTTGGAATCGGGGAGGACCTAAATATCCACTCTTTCGGGTGGAAAATTTTACAAGGTTCAGGACTGTCATTTCACAATGGATAAGTTCACTCACAGTTGCATAGTATTCCTCTGTTCTGTTCTTTATTCACATCACTGTATTTCAAATGTCTGTTGAATTACCAAATTGTGCAGGGTTGTACCCAGTCAAATCAAAAACCTTATTAAAATAACGAGAACAATAACTGGAGCAGAAGTTAGATCACAATCTTATTCTTTTGTAATGTTTACAGGGTGTACAACGTAAGATTACATTTGGAGCAAATCCACCAGGAAGCTAAATACATCACCTGTTACATCTGTAACCAACAATTGAAGGGAAAGGCACAGTTGAAGGCACACATGATGATTCACGATGGCACACTGCCGACTTACAAATGCGATATTTGTGGAAAAGTGTAAGTCTTTGCGGTTATATTTATCCATTCATTTGCCATTCAACTTATGATACAAACGTGATGCAATGCGCTCGTGCCAGATCGTAACGATTTCGGTCTTCAGAAAATTGTAAACCTCCTCAAAAAGAATAGCTTCAAATATGTTTCTTGTTTGCTTGTAAACTTTTGATAATTACATTTGATTGTAAAATTTGCACTCGTTCAGTTTCCAGACACTGATTACCTCACTACTTCCAGAGGATTGATTTCTTCAGCTCAAATAAGGGGTGTATTCGAAAGGTGTGCACAAAATTTGTGGAATTGTTCAACGTGTGAATACACACAAAAATGAAAAACTGATTTTTCGTGGGCTAAACTCAAGAAGGAGAGTGGTGCTTCAAAAACAAAACCAGTCTTTTTTTTGGTGTTTGTATTGGAACAATTCCGCAAATTTTCTGCACATGCCCCCAGCGACTCGCTTGCCTTCTGGCATGTGCTTTTGGCTCACCCTGGTGGGAAATTGGCCTCTCACCAAGTGCAACATGAATGTTGCTCTCAAAACAAACCGAAAATTTCAAAATTACTTCAGCGTTGGGGGCATGCCACCAAACCCCCCGCGAGGGACTTTGCCTTTTGGAACCCGTTCGCACTCCGCTCCAAACCCCACACTGGGGGGTGCTACCAACCACACCCTCCCACTGGGTCTGTGCCCTGATCCTCACCTGAAAAATGCCCCACCTGCGAAAAGCAATGATGCCCCTGCCCTAAATGCTTTTAAATTTTGAAAAATGTTTGGGAATGCGTTTTTAATGCAGTTGTGCCCCTTTTTGATGCAGAATTTCGTGTGTTGTCTTGTAAAGCATCTCTGAGAATGATGTCATACCCCCTTAACCTATAATTCAATCGATTCTCATTCTCGCATTTCTCTTATCTCTTCTCTTTCCTCAGCTTACGTAAAAGTGGTAAGAGAACAGTTAGCCGGCATCTGAGAACACACACGTTGATATTTGAAGAGAAGTGCGAGATTTGTCACAGGATGTTTTCCGAGAAGCGTACTCTGAAACGTCACATGCTGTCCCACTCGGATATAAGAAACGTCGCGTGTCCCGTGTGTGGAAAGATGTTCAAATCAAAACGATGTGTCAGGGTTAGTTGGCAGTTGGAAGCAATCGGCCGTATTCCGGCCATTGCAACTGCTCACCCTCAGATTAAACTCAATAGAGCCAATTCAACAGACGGATGCATCTTTCAATGCAACAATGGAAAAGGAATAAGCGTTGAGAATCATAGAAATGAAAGTTTCAAAGACGAATCTATCTATTGAATTGGCTATTAAGTTGAACGTGAGGGTGAGTTGCAATGTGGAATGCGGCTGAATAACATCTATTCTGTTGGAAATCACTTTTTATTTCGGAAATCACTTTTTATTTCGGAAATAGTTTGGATAAATTCTAATTTAGCATCTGAATGACATACGTTTCAACCAATATCGAACCCACCAAGCCATCCAAACCCACCAATGCTTGATAAACCACTTGTGAGGTCAACAAAAAAGGACCGTCAACACTGCTTAATCGTAGAAAAATGACCACTCACAGTGTCAACAGCGATCCCGGAGGTCAAAGCCATTGACCTCCGGGTCAGTGTCAAAAATGTCATTGTATCAAAGTCTCGAAAATTTGCAATTTCAAATAAGAGTGTCAACCAGCATGACATGCACATAAAAATGAACAAAAGCATGCCCAACGCAGTAAATTCCTTTCGAGTAAAAATGCCTTCGACATATTTTGGCTCGAAAGGCATTTTCTGGGTTGGTTATGTTTTTTTTTTTTAACAAATTTTTGTGTGCGAGCTCTGTTTGTTGGCACTCTTATTTGAAATACAAAGACACCTGCAATAAAGATGTTTTTTTTCTTTTGCCTGGATGTCAAACATTAAGCCTGTTCGACTTTTGTCTCCAGAAAACACCCATCAAGAAGCAGGAGGACTGACAAGAACACCGGGGGAGGGTCCATGACACAAGCCAAACCAGGCTCAGCTTTGACAACTCCCTTGCCAAAAGGACTAACCACCTCGAAAGGTGGTCATGTTGTCATTGGTCACGTTGTCAGTCAGCACGATGTTCTTGGTCATTCTAACTGGAGACACAATATGCCCAGGTCGCACCAATCAAAAGCTGAGAGTAGTCTAGCACTGTCGAATTCATCATGGCTGGTTGACATTACAATTGAACACAATGAACCAGAAAGCAAAAAGAACAAGCCAAAAAAACTTTGTGACCGTATTTGGGGACTGGTGGTCTGGGGTCTGGTGGCAGCAGACAGCTTTGTGGCAGAGCTTCGCGAATGATTTGGTAAAAGAGGGTCCCTTGAAGGCTCTCTTCCAAGTCTTCGCTTTATTTGCACTCGCAGCTTCTATCTGGGGCTGCAAGAAGGGTTTTTTTATCTGGTCCGAAAGGACTGGGTTTCCCCCCTACCTCCAGGTCGACGCTATATGCAACCGAACAGCGCTGGTTCCCAGCTTCGGCTGACACAAATCAACAACAAAAAGGAATCCCCATTCTGAAACACCATAATAATCCATTGTCTCACTCCTTTTCAGAACCACATCACAATCCACACAGCAGAAAAAAGATTCCAGTGTGCATTCTGCCAGAAGACGTTCCGTGACAACGGAAACTACCACAAACACCTCAACATCCACAAGAGAAAGGAAGAGAAGCGTACTAAAGAGGAAGCCGAGATCCCGTTGGTGCAACAATTGCAACAGGATCAGTCACAACATTCGCAATCCTCAACACCGCAGCCGATGCAGCACCCAACACCGCAACACACTCCTCAGCCTCAACAGCACCCTCTGCCGCAACAGAGTCCACACCAACACACACAGCCACCACCTGCGCCGCATCCGCAACAGCAGAATCCTCCGATGCAACACCAGCCGCAACCGCAGCAGCCGATGTACATGAAGCCTCCCGTACCACCAAAGAAGAAAATCGACCGCGAGTTGGCCGCAAGCAAGCACCACCAACAGCACACAACACCAGCCGCAACAGTCGTCCGCCGGTGTCGTTGCAAGCCTACGGAGCAGAACCTGTCCATGCACGACATGTACATGAAGCCACCACCCGGATGCACACCATCGGACCGTACAAGAAGAAGTTGATGGAGCACCGCGATCCGATCAAAGAAGCTGCGATGCAACAGCACGATCTCATGCAGGAGATTTTCATGCGCGTACCGGGCCCATCTCCCCCGACAAACATACACAAGCGGGCCGACGACATTCGGGACGTCCAGGAGCCGAATGACATTCTGCATAATCTGTTGATGAAGGCAGGTCCGCCGTTGTTCATAAACGACATGAACATGAATATGAACCGGGGTTACATGAACGAACAAATGCAACACCCCTGGATAGGATGAAATTAACGAGTTTCAGGACATATTCCTGACCAACGTATGGACGGACATTTTCATTTTATGTGTGCATGACATGTGGATGTGTGCGCGCTTGCATCTTGCATTTTCAGTACGTATTATGTCACCTTTTTGAAGCTGTACGTACCAATTTGACGTCGACGTTTACACCAGCACTCATGTAAATAAGCCAAACGTGTCGTGACACGTTTTATTTTTCAAAATGATTGCATTATTTTGATGGTTCGTGGATGTCTGTTTGTTGCACATTCATTTGTTTTCACATTCATTTGTTTTTTTCTCTTATCTTGGCTCATGTGGATTGCTTCCTGCTGGCCATAAAATTGCATAAACTATGTTACGTTTAGTGCTGGAGTGTACTTTTATTGATTGTGTAGTGAATTTGATAGGCATTCGGCGATTAATTTATATTAATTTCCCTTTTATCATGATTATAGTTTTTATGCAATGAGTTTTTCTAGACGCAAGCAAGTTCTTGACGACGTGCGTGATGTAACTGTGTTTGGAATTAGTTTTTTCTAAAGGTCAGCAGGTTGGATGTGTGAATTTTGTCACCCTCTTCACACCTGTTTAATGTTCACTCACTGCCCACTTGTTGATTGATAGTCGGTGTTTTTTGATTTTTCGGTTCCACGAGGCGATTTTTCTGTCGATCCACTCTCGGCTCGAAGGGCACTATTCGAGGTACCGCATTTTTGCATGATTTTCATTAAAAACGAAAATGCTCAAATCAACTGAGAAGATTGTGCAACGAAGAAACTGAAATTGTGGATTTTCCTGTCACGGGAAATCACAACTCCTTTGCAAGGCCGGAAGAAGCAGAGGAAAAATTGGGCGAAATCAGCAATGGGCGGGGACCCAGAGTTCCCGGCTCCCGCCCATTCTCATGCTGACATTTCTGCACATGTACTACAATCGGGAATACCAGGAAGCCTAATGAAATAATCATAAAATTGATCAACAGTCTTGTGTTTGTTGAAAGAAAATGCGACGTTTCGCTCCTGCTTTTTGGGTGAAAG
>JASGXE010014219.1:0-11833 GCA_030068105.1 Sinentomon sp. SZTP_YWyxl | reverse complement strand
AAACACGGTGAAAAAACGATGATATACCTAACAATAAAACATCGGTAAAAAAATTTCAAATGGGCAACCATCCAAACCAGAAAAAATCACAGATTCATTTTCAATTCAAAACAAGCAAAGCAAAATCGAATCAGGATTGATGCTGCGATGGCAACAGCCCATCCTCCGAAGGTATTTGGAGATGATGAACGAGTCTGGAGAAGGTTGTTCCAATCGCGAATAGTACGGAGAAAAAGGAGAGCAACGACTAAAAAGAACAGATGCGGTGAGAGTGAAACAAACGCTGTTTCAGTTCTCCTCAGAACATTCTTGCCGGCACAAAAAAGGAAGGAAGTGGAATCAAAACCTCTCCGAAAACAAATTGCCAAAAAGTTCGTAAGATAAAGTAATGATCGAAATTTTATAGAATCGGAAAAAGTTCGAGTTTAGAAATGCGAAAAGCGGAAGATAAAGTTTCAAGCGCGAGAGGAATAAAAGTTTGCTGGACTGCAGCGGATTTCTTTTACACTCCAAATGAGCACCGTTTGTGAGGGTATTGCTGTTGACCAGCAAAACAGGTTTTTATCCGAAATCGGCTGATGGCCAGGTCAGCTCACCATCACACCGCAATAAACAACGCAACATCCATTGCCTGCAGCGATGTTTGGGCGTTTTTTGTACTTTATTTTAAAGACGTCCAATTAAATTGATCCACAGATCGAATAATCCGACAATTCGAGATTGACCCGTGCAGGTGTCCCGTAAAACGTTGATTGGAACCATTGCTAGACACATTTAAGGCTGATTGGAAACCGAGCAAACGCTTTATCGTCCGGTAACACCTGTGGCAGCACGGCCAGCCTCCTCTGGGTGCAATATTATTTCGGTCCAAAAAGTTTAAGAACATCTCCAGGAGTCGTTTTTCAATTCGGAATTTTTGGATTTTTGGGCATGTTCCGATCTTGCACGAGAGCAAAATAGGAAAAAGCAAGCTATTTTAACCCGCCGCCTTTACCTGCCTAACCAAGTTAACCGTAAACTAACCGAACCTAAACCTTATCTAATTTTGTTCCAAAGGTCTTTTTCGCTTTTGGGGAGCCTGAAGTGACCGAAGCAATAGGCATTTCTTTAATTCGGCCTCCGGGAGACTGATCAGAAAGAATGATTGGCGCCAATGTTTTCGAGAAAGAGACTGTACTCTTGGATTCCATTCTGATAAATAGACACATCACAATAATGGCGAAAGACCGTTCGATTCAGCCGTTCGATGGCTGACTATATCGATACTTGGCGAACAAGAAACTGGATTTCAATCGCACGTGGCTTCAACATCCCGAAATTAAACGTCTTCAACTTTGAAGACCCAGAGCTTTGTTGATGCGGAAATAAGGACGGAAAACAGTAAGGCAAAGGAAACTCGCATATTTTCCTCTTCATCGATGTTGTGAGAACGTTTTCCCGTCGGCCGTCCCGCGAGTCCAGAGATGTCATCAGGATGTTTCACATAACGCAACTGTTCTTCCGCACGAGTGAATTTTCGGTGAAATGATGAGCAACTTTTGAAGAAAACGTTTGGTCCGGCGCTTTTCAAAGTGTGGTGATGAACAAAAAAGTTTCATTTGTTCTCCTGGATACCGTGTTTACATTGTCCATTCGACTAGAGCGATTGGAACGGGGATAAAGGAAAAATCCCACTTGCAATCTTTGATAACTTCACCAAGACCTAACCTCACCTAAACAACTGGCAATCCTCACTAACCTTACCAAACCTGGACCTATGATGCGCAATCCTCACTTAACCTGACCTAGCAGATAAATCCAAGCGTAATCCAACCAAATCCTACCGCCAGCAACCTGACCCATTCTAACCCCACCTAATCCTAATCTCCACTGCCCCAAGTTTATCCTGACCACTTACTTCATCCTAACCGTGCCCTGAGCAAATTCCAGTCCCAATAGGTACAGCCTCCGTTAAACCTCGAAAATATTCGCTCATCGCAGTCAGACAATGTGAAGTACCTATAGTTCCGGGATAAAGGACTAATTCTGCTGAACTAAAAGATGAGTCACACTTTGGATGAGTCACACTTCAGATGAGTCACACTTCAGATGAGTCACAGTTTTAGATGAGTCACACTTTTATCCAACTTCCAACTTCGCGGCGGTTGAGCTACGGCTCGCCTCTACATACTCGATTCACGAGGCTCAATCAGCGAATTACTCTTTCATTAGTACGAATATTTGCGCAATTCTGAGTTCTTCCCTCTGGTATAAACCCCAGCATGCGGCCTCAGGACTGAGTCCCAAAATAATTACAAAGCTGGGATAATGAAAAATTGTTTGCGGATACGAGGTGAAACGGTCGGCAAATAGGTGGTCAGTGAAATGGAGAACTCCCAACACGGTGGGGCAGTTCCAAAAATCTGCTGTATTGGCAAAATACGCTTCCTGCACTTTTGTAAATCTCCTCATGAAAAACTTTTATCGCTATGCTAAATTTTCGTTCTCAAAAGAAGTCCGGGGATATTAGGCCATAAGTTCACTTTGAAAAAAAAATCCTGAAATGTTTCGTGCTCATTACTCTTCCAAAGGATTAAATTCGTGCAAGCCAGTCGAGGAAAATTGTACCTATTATTGTATTGTATTGTATTGTATTGCATTTTATTGTTTGTATTGTATTGTATTGCATTGTATTGTGTTGTGTTTTATTGCATTGTATTGTGTTGTGTTGTAGGTATTGTATTGTGTTGTGTTATGTTATTGTATTGCATTGTTTGTCTTGTTTTGTCTTTTCTTTTACGTATACAATGGGCCGATTTTTTAAACGAAGCCCATCTTTTAGGCCGCGGATTATTTTCTTTTTAAATGCAATTTTGTACACAAAAAGAAAAGAATCCGCGGCCTAAAAGATGGGCTTCGTTTAAAAAATCGGCCCATTGCATTTCATTACATTTGAGAACAAGTTATTGTATTTTTTACTGCTGTATGTACTCGTATATCAAAAAATTGTATTATCTCATATCTCATGCTTCTTGAATTTCACAAGTTTGTCGAGATTATTTTCGCCTATTTTGTTCTCGTCTTGCAACTGTGAAAAATTGCCACTTTTCTCTCCTATTTTTGTCATCAAACTGTGCCTTTTCGGCGGGTGCAAAGTACACCTAATCTTACTTGACATGCTACAATGCATAGCGACGGCTCTCCTGGGCAATATTTCACTGTCGTTTCTTCCCGCGTCAAAGTCTCCAGAAGAAATCTACACTAAAAAAACCGACATGTTTCCTTCCTTTCATTCATTCGTTCATGCAGTGTGTCCGGAATGGGGTTTTAGTTTCCGGCATCTGCGGGATTCTGAACAGACACAAAATAAAGGAAAGGTTGGCATTTTTCGTCCGGTGACTTCTCCGGCCACTCGCCGAAAAATGAATATCTTGGGACCCACACACAAAAAAATATTTGGCGCAATATTTGGAAATCGAATTACGGAAAAATGAGAGCATTGGGTAAATGTTGGCCCAAAGTGATGTATGGTGAGCTATTATCCATTCTTTTTGAGCGTTTTTTATCCGAAGGTATTTTTGGACTTCTGCGGCCCGCTGGACGTACCTACCTGCAAATTCCTAAGGAATTCAAAATTGTAAACAAAGTAAAAACTCAAGAACACGCATTGGAACCAGTGACCTCCATTCAAACTGGATAGCAATGAAGAAGCGCAGCGCCCTGGCATCTCGGTTTCTCTTCTGGGTTCTCTCGAGGCGGCCAGAGAGAGAGAGAGAGACCGAGAAGATTCCGATCGAGTTGCTGTGAAGCCTTTTCTTCCACGCAACCAGCCAAAAGCTGAATGAAACGGAAGCGGCATGAAACAGCGGGCAGTGTTTGGGCCTTTTGGCACTTCCTGGAAAAATTTCATGTTTCGGATAAAAACTCTAAAGTTACGTCTAATTTTAGTTGTACTGCCATTCTCCAGTCTGGATCCATTCAAAGGACGCTCTTTCCTGCCACCGCGGGAAAGCGTCCATGAGGAGGACGGGGTGGGAGAGAGCAATGCCAAGCTGCTCTGCTGCACGACGAGATGCAAGCAGTGAACAGTTGAACACGCTAGATTGGAACACGATGCAGACACAGCGGGTGAAGGTCTCCTCCCGCACAGCCCTTTGAATGCTCTTTGATCCCGATTCTCAAACTTTGCAGTGAGTGGTTTTTGGTGACATGAACTTTGCAGTGCATGTTCCCATGTACCAAAATTTTGTCCTTGCAAAGAACCGCAGAAGTCGTCGGACGAAAAACATCACTACACACTTTGTCCAGAATCACCCAAAATACTGAATCATAAAATAATATTTCCTGTTTTTTCCTGGACACCCCATATCTCGACTTGAAGTGTGACAAGTACCCCATTTGCTTATGTGCAAATTTTTCCAACTGACATAGGCGACATGCATGCACACAGAGGGATATCTCCCAGGAAGCTTCCAGAAGCTGGCTTATTTGAATCCTTGTTCGAAAATTTTGCAGAAAATCCCATGTTGCCATGTGAACAAAAGACTGACGGGGGCCTTTGCAAATCCGAGGGCATTCTTTTGGCGGCACCGATCGCATTTGGGTTTAAAAAAATTTCCCGTGATGGATGGTCTGCGCCAACATAACATCCGCAAAGCGACGGTCGAACAGTGGAAACATTGTGTGGTCGGAACCCTGTAAATTCAGTCTTGCACAAAATTCCCGTTTGACTCAACGGAAACTGAGTTGTCGCGAGTTTTCTCACAGTAGACTCAGCTTAGAGATGACATCCGGCTCAGAGTTGTCCTCAGATGCGGCAGGGGCTGCATTGATACATAAGTCAGCTAGGATAATAACTAACACTCGCAGACATGTATAGGCCTCTGCAGGTTAGGCCTTCCTCAAGAGCTCTCAAGAACTTTAGGCACACTTCATATTGGCCTGTGTGCATGCTTTCTTAAGCTTCAAATGCAACCGTCTGCGGACTGTGACAGTTGGAAATGTTCTCCTGGGATCAATAAACTTCAACAGCATTTGAAATAGACTGCATAGGCTGAAGCTGCTGTGGAATTTATATCAACCATGTGTGTGTGTTGGATGAACATATAATATCAAAAATGTCACGTAAAGTTCATGCCGGATCTTAAAGAATTTCGTCGGATGGTGAAAACATAGAATGTGGAGACCTTTAGCAAACACACCAACAGTGCGTCTTCAACACTTCCCACCAGGAAAAAAGATCGTATGACTGCTCAAATCGAGGATTTTTGGTAGATATAGGGGAAGATCCATCGGTAATACCAGCGTCGTCCTGAACATGGGGTGTTGACCGCAAGAGATCCATACGGATGAGCCCCAATCCCATAAACGTAAAAGTAGCCCCGATCCCATAAGCGAGAGGTTTAGGTCTGGGGTGCCTAAAGAGTCCCCAGAAATTTAAAGTTCACTTTGGGCTCAAAATTAAATTTTCAAGAAAGATGGATTCGAGTAGTCCTGAGCATGATGGGGTGTACCGAATGCCGAGATCCATACAGCAGAGCCCTGATACCATGAGCGGTATGGGTTTGAGCCCGGGGAACAGCCTCCAAGTTCAGTTTGGGTTCAAAATTTTGTTTTTCGGGGAAAGATGGGAAATATGAAGCGGTCGCCCCCATCCCACCTCTCCTTTCGTCCCCACCTGTACACCTGCATGACTGACCTAGCTGAGGTGCCTCATTTAACACCGGATTTTCTGGTCCTAATGTGCCCAACATCTGTTCCATTGGAAAACATGCGATGTGTTCGACCTCAATTGCGGACGAAATGCCATCTCTGAGGTTCATCGACATGGCGGACATCCAGGTCCAGCCATAAAAATCCCGATTTTGAATGCATGTGTCACTGTCCCACCGGACGCGACGCGACATGCAGCATCCGAGAGGAATCCGTTAATTGTTTTAAATTTGACATCCATTTTTAAGTATTCGTCGGTCATCAGTCGGCCGACGGTCGGCAACTCATCTGTCTCTCGATGTCTGTGCCGCCGTCCCACCACCCCTGGCAGTTTTGCTCTGGTTGGGGTGTTGAGGTTTGGTTTTTCATTCCATAACGATTTAGTGTCCTGGATGTCTGTATTAAAGCAACGGATAGCGTGTTGGGGACGGAAAGTGCCCATGCTCCGCTGTCCCAATTGGAATGAACTTCATGTCGCAACGCTTATCGAGTATTCTCTCGGAGAATAATTATTTAAATTTGACATCCATGGACAGACTTCCCCTTTCCAGCTTCTGTTTCTGCCCTCCATTAAAATCAACCTGGTCCCCTGGGAAAAGAGCTCAGCTTTGGTAACGCTTTGGTACGATTCTGGACCATCAAAGAGATTGAGAATTATGTAAAATCAATCGTCGAGAAGCGCCATTTTCCCCGCTGGCGAGAAGAGTCAAAAGCGAAAAAATCGGATGTGCCTTACTTTTTCACCGTAAATTACACCACTTTTACACTTTTCAAAACACGTGGTATTCTCGTGTAAAAGAGGTGTTTAAAAGCACTGGGACAAAAACCACGTGGATACCACGTGTTTTGGGCACGGCAGAAAACTTTGAATTCTGTGACTGCGTGCACCGAACTTCATTGACGTTTTCCCGACCTTCCTATGGGCGGATTTCAATCGCAGATATCTGCTGACAACAAATAATGGGCGGACACCAACCAATAGGTTGACAACAAACAATTGGCAGTCAGGTTCGAGGAGGTCAGATTTGGTTAACTTTAAATTGAGAAGAGAGTAAGGCAAAATGTACCCTTCCGTTCGTCACGTCCTGGAAGCTAGTAGAGCCAAATGCAGCTGTCGATTGTAAAGTTTTATCAGAAATCTCAAGGTTTTGTACCATTCTCTTGTCTTTGGGCCATTACCACTTTGCAATTTAAAAATTTAACGAAAAATTAACCACACGAATCAGTGCATTTGACCGCTTTGCGTTTCGAGAAAATGAAGAAAATGAATCGCCTGGCGAACGTTTGGCGTTGCGAAGGGAGCACTTTGCTGGTACGTGCGGGTACAAACCCTTCAAGCTGAAAATATTTCACAAAGAAACGATGTATTTTGAAAATCCAATCCCCGACAACTACAAACCCTCCAATCCCCGACAACTTCACACCAATATCGAGCACTCTTGTACTAAAAGTGAGAAAATTGGACATGGCAAGATGAACAGGAATTCACAGCATGAAGCAGGAATTTCCTTCAAGAAAGGATTCGGCCTTTACATCCGTGACCAAAATAGAGGGCTCTTTTTGGGGACCCCTTCTTAAACTTGTTATGTATTGTATCGCAAATCACCGTAGCAACACCGCGCGTATAGAATTTTCTCATTGCGCCATCCAATCTCCTTGTATCTACACTTAACCTTATAATATTCTTGCACTTCGCTTAGCCTTAACGACATATAGCCTACTCCTTTCCCGGTAAGTGCTCGCGATGGATACTCTCTTTGAGAGGGGGAAAATCGCCTAGGCCTAGGCTATCTGTGGCATCCGAGGCGAATGACAAACACCATTAAAAACAAGCCCATTTCCGCTTTTTAGGGGAAACGGAATAACTTGGGCATTCAACCGCACTTTTCCATGCCTCATCATCTGCTCCTTTAGGTTAAGGGTGGCTCCTTTGCACCCCCTACACCACCCTACGACCCTCGATGTGAGGTAACATTTTCCCAGTTTTTCAAGATGACAATAAGCAGCGGTTTGTCTTCCGAGTTAGGGAAACATGGGAAGTCAGCCTATCAGTCCTGCGGCAGGAAGGAAAAGAAGATGCCAGGCCACCATTTGTTGCTTCGTTTTCGGAATATTATAGCGCTCTTTTGAAGGGCCAGATGGCGCATGAAGGTCATTATCGCAAGGGCACACGCGGAGGCTATCTATATCAAAACGTGGCGACACTCGACAAAATGCGTACCATATGAACTTCATACTGAAGAATGTTGGGGGGTTTCAATGTAATGACCCCGGGTGCAGGCAGAAACCATAGAAACCACTCACGATACAACATACTTGACAAGCAAAGTTGTCAAGCAGATTTGTCAAGGAAGTTTGATGGCCATGAATGCCCACTCACGGGAGAACAAATTTGTCAAGCATCCAGTTGCAGTTTGACGCTCGAGCCGGAGATGTCTCTCTCTCAACTCATGGAAACAGACTTGCTGGAGATTTTGTGGCGATGCGGCAAAAAAAGGCCGCTGTGCCAAACAACAGAAGTCGTGCTGGAGCAAGGAGCGTCTGTTGAAAAGAAAACAACTGGCAATGTCCAAAAAAGGGCTGCCAACACCAAAAATGATCAGAATTGCCAGCAAGATAAGTGCAGGCAAACACAATCTAAGGAGCCTTTTCAAGGCCAGCAGCCTGTATCGTATGGCCAAGCTAAACCTACGGAAAAGAGTGTTAATATGCAAAAAACTTGAAACAACAAAACATGTGAGGGAAGTTCGTTGGGAAATGCCATGTTTTTTTTTCTCGATCCTCGCCTTTTGCGCTCATCATACCACACGACTCTGAATGACGGAAGTTGAAACCACCACCGAACTTCGCTCGGAAGTAAAAATCCACCGGAGTAAAAATCGCAACCCGTGCCTAGAAACCACGAAAATGCCGGCAGAAGCATTATATGGCTGGGGCCGAAGAAGCTGTAGGCTGCCCAAAACAAAAAACAACTCTACTCTGATATTACTTTCTTTCATGGCCAGAGGAAACACAGAGGAAACAACTAAATATTTCCGGAAAAACCGAGGTGAAGCTATCAAACGTAGTTTGTACCCTTCAATTGCCCACTCACGATCAATTATGCTTGACAAATTTCATTTGACAAATTTTTTGGGTTAAGTCATTTATACGGGGGAGGGACACAATTGCACGGCAACAGGGAACAGTTTTTAAGAAAACAGCAGTACCCTTAGCCGTGCAATAGTGTCCCCCCTTTGGCACCAGCATACGGCACAGGGTGTGCCTTATTTCTCTGGAGGGTGGGGTCGGTTGAGATAGGTTAATTAGGCGCTTTGGATAGGTTAAGTCAACTTCGGTGGGTTCAGTTGGGTCGATAGGTTAGGTTAGAGTAGGTTAGGTTAGGTTAGGTTGGGTTAGGTTAGGTTAGGTTAGGGTTCTCTGTGCAGTGTACCTTTACCAGAAACAACCAAATGAACCTCACGAAAAACAACCTCGACCCAATCTAATCCAATCTAACCTAACCTGACATGAGGGTGCTTGCCACCTGCTCCATCAGCAGTTTCTGGTGCCGACTTAAACTCCGCTGCGGATCTCGCAAAAATATCAGAGGCCGTTTCCAGGGCTGAAGCATCAGCACACACACTCTCTTGTGCAATTGATGCTTTTGAGAATTCGGTGGCATGTCATCGGAACTCCTCTGAAGTTTTTCAGACAAGAATCAATGCTCTGGAAGAGAAAATCGGCATCCTGGAATTACAGGTAATTTCGATCTTTGACGTAAATGGCCAGCAACAACCATCATCGCATGCTTTTCAAAGCGAAAGTCCGAGTTCAAACAAACCGAACGAATTCGCATCGTCTTGCAAGGATTCGATTTCTTCTGCATGCCCAATCAAAAACAGCTCATTCACTTCCTCGGCTGACAGTACACCCATTTTCAACATGCTGCAGGATGCCTCTGCTTTGATAGAACAGGCAAAGGCAAGCCTGTCAGTATTTGATCATTCGAGGCCACCCACCGAGTCTGTGCAGCCTCCGTTGCCCAGCAGTGCGCCTCATTTGTCGAAAAATGTGAACAGAAATGTTGGAGGGAGGCCCAAGCCATCCAAGCCTCTCAAGCCCAACGCTTCTCAGGGTTTCCAGAAAAAAGGAACCAAATTCACTGTTTCGGCCAAGCGCAGTGTTGGCAACAATTATTCCAATGTTGCACCAGAAGTTGGCGGATCCGTTTCCCCCGCATCATGGGTGGGCCAGTCTGGCAGTGATGGGGTGAGGTACCGCAACCATAACAATCATCAAGCTGGGGGGACAGTGGCAAAAGAGGACAAGAAGAAGGGAACCACCGCTCCCTCACCTTCCTCCCACCCGCCACAGAAGCAATCTCCAACTCACCTGCCAACAGAGGTTGTGGACAACCAAAGAGCATCGGAAATCTTTGGGTTTCATGAACTGACCAACAAGACAGTCATCGTCAACAAACCCAAATCAAGCAGAAGTGTGGGCACCCTTGTCTTTGGTGATTCCATCGTCCGCAACTGCAACAGTGATCGCTCGATGGACGCTGACTCTGCCGTCATCTGCATGCCGGCCAGGCTTGAAGAATATAAGGTTGCGCGTTCCTCTATTGCGAGGTGAAAAATGAGCATTTCGAAACCGAGAGAGACAAGAAGAGAGAAAGGAAGCAAGCGACAACCGCAAGAGAGGAACGAGCAGCGGCAAATGCCTGCTGTGCGCCGTTGCTGATCGGAGATGAGTTTACAAACAATGCTGTGGTGTCAAAAGTTGTGAGCGGATTGAAAAGATTTTGGGATTTTCTGAAAGCTGAAGAAACACACTTTCTCATATGCTAAATTAAATCACATATTTTGGCAGGCAAGGATATTCAAACGCAGTTGGAAGAAAATGTGCTTTGCCGAATTGCGAACGCGAGCCAATGGGCGCGAATTTTTGACTTTGAGAAATTGTTGATTTGTCGTTTTTTCTCGAAAAGTTCTCATCGGATTTTGATGGTTTTTGGCTCTGTAGTCTCGGGAGAAAACCGGGTTTTTTGACACGAAAGCACATTTCAAAATAATTTCTTACATGTGCGCAATCACGTGGGGAAAACGGCCCATGTGGGGAAAATTGGAAAATTCTTCGTTGGCGTTCGATGCGGTTCGCCCAATATCTCGAAAACAAAAGCAGATAGATGTATACCCTCGCGGACTTTATTTTAGAGCATAAATCAAGCTTTTTTCTGGTGCCAAGCGTTTTCGTCTGCGCCCAGGGGTTCCAAAATTATCAAGCCGGGAACGCATACCCAAAGCGTTAAGATAATTCAGGGTAACTTTGTTTCCATCGTTTAGTGTTCAATATTAGGCGTCTTATCATGCACTCAGTGTTTTCTGGGCCCATATATTATATCTGGGATCTGCAAGATGCATCTTCGATTGTTTGACCCCCGTGTCGAAAGGACACACCGACAAAATTGGCGTCAATAATTTCTCAATTTCTGCCGTTTTCCGCTTTGGGAATGCGTTCCCGGCTTGATAATTTTGGAACCCCTGGGTGCAGATGAAAACGCTTGGCACCAGAAAAAAGCTTGATTTATGCTCTAAAATAAAGTCCGCGAGGGTATACATCTATCTGCTTTTGTTTTCGAGATATTGGGCGAACCGCATCGAAAGCCAACGAAGAATTTTCCAATTTTCCCCACATGGGCCGTTTTCCCCACGTGATTGCGCACATGTAAGAAATTATTTTGAAATGTGCTTTCGTGTCAAAAAACCCGGTTTTCTCCCGGGACTTCAGAGCCAAAAACCATCAAAATCCGATGAGGACTTTTCGAGAAAAAACGACAAATCAACAATTTCTCAAAGTCAAAAATTCGCGCGCATTGGCTCGCGTTCGCAATTCGGCAAAGCACATTTTCTTCCAACTGCGTTTGAATATCCTTGCCTGCCAAAATATGTGATTTAATTTAGCTTGTGAGAAAGTGTGTTTCTTCAGCTTTCAGAAAATCCCAAAATCTTTTCAATCCGTTCAAAACTTTTGAAACCATAGCATTATTTGTGAACTCATCTCCGATCAGCAACGGCGCACAGCAGGCATTTGCCGCTGCTCGTTCCTCTCTTGCGGTTGTCGCTTGCTTCCTTTCTCTTTCTTGTCTCTCGCTCTCTCA
>JASGXE010014218.1:0-12047 GCA_030068105.1 Sinentomon sp. SZTP_YWyxl | reverse complement strand
ACTTTTAACTGGTTTCTTCGGAGCACCACCGGCGACTAACTGGACTTTCTAGATGCGTTTCAGTGCAATTCTTATGCAAAACGCCCAGCAGAAAACCAACCAATTTATCGTTATGTTTTGCCATGTAGCAAATTAACAGTTCATTTACAGAAGAAGTCGAAGTATAGGTCAAATCAGCAAAACGATTTGGTTGTTTAAATGTCGCGAAATTCTCCTCCAAATCCCCCATGAGATGCCGTTACCCATGGAGCTTGCAATCCCACCGGGAGCGTCTGCCTAGATGTAAAACGCGCATCTTGCATTTTGCAGAATTATTCTTATGCAATTCAACTGAAAAAAAGAAACAAAATATGAACGATAGCTCAGTGCTTAAAACTTATTTAAATCTCAACTAATAACCCAGGAAGAACGTTTGAACCATGTCGAAAATCTTTGAAGTCTAGTGCACATTAAATTTTAAAACAGATTAAAAAATAATTGTAATCAATATAAAAATAAAAATAAAAATAAAAATAAAAATAAAAAATGAAAGCTAAAAAATAAAATTAAAACTAAAAATTAAAAAACAAATTTTAAAACAAAAACAAAAAAAACAAAAAATAATAAATAAACAAAAAATGACGGATTTTCAATCACATCAAAGCCTGCTTATCCATCTCCTTGACAGGATGAGCACCAGCGTCATTTCGCGTAGGGCAGATGCCACACCGCATGTGGCACTGATTTTTTTTTTCATTGTTTTCGCAGCTCCTTTTCGTGACTTTGAGGTAACATACGGATAAAATAAATTAACTGAGGAGACAATGTAGAACAGGGGACAAGGTAGAATCCAGAACCCCAGTGGATTATCCCCTGTCTGCGATTAAAGGGGGACATTCGATTTCCTTGGACATCCATCAGCAATGTTCTAAATTGTTCCCTTATTATGCATTCCTAGCTTCTGTATTGTCCCCTTTCATCGCATCGACAGGGGACAATCCAGAACGGCGCTTCTGGATTGTCACCGAATCTGTATTGCCACGCCCCCCCCGTTAGTTTGTCGAACGAACAGCGGTCGAAAACCGTAATCGAAACCGTAATCGAACAAACCGTAATCGAACAAACAGTAATCGAACAAACCGTAATCGAACAAACCGTAATCGAACAAACAGTAATCGAACAAACCGTAATCGAACAAACCGTAATCGAACAAACCGTAATCGAACAAACCGTAATCGAACAAACCGTAATCGAACAAACCGTAATCGAACAAACAGTAATCGAACAAACCGTAATCGAACAAACCGTAATCGAACAAACCGTAATCGAACAAACCGTAATCGAACAAACCGTAATCGAACAAACAGTAATCGAACAAACCGTAATCGAACAAACCGTAATCGAGCACCGAAATCGAACAAACCGCAATCGGACAAACCGCAATCGAGCAAGCTGTCGAACAAACCCATTGAACAACAAACCACATTTCGAACAAACCGGAATCGAATAGACAGCAACCGTTTTCCGGCATTTGGCGTCATTTTGAATGAACGGCTCCCGAGTTAATCATTGAACGTTCAGATTCGAAGTTTTTGACGGTGCAGGATGTACCCTCTTATAGCGTCCCTGCCATCCATATAACTTTTTGCCGACATTCCTTTGTAAAATTAAGCCTTGTTGAACGCTGCTTAGTTTATTTTCTGCACATGATTGTGCATTTTGCTCCAACAAAATCTGGAAACTGCTGAAAACAGGCTGCGGGAAAAGTGGTTTGCGAGCACAGTGGAATCTAATAAGCACACGATAGCCGAAATGTCAATTAAATTTATCTCGTCTTGAAAAGGGCCGCGGCAGCTCGCTTGCTATAAATTATTAAACTAATCATTCGAGAACGATTTTTCATCCGAAATATTCAATTTCGAATGGACAATTAATGATTAAGAGGAATATGGTTGACACTTAGAACGCCCATTTATTATTTCAAGAACCTCAAGTCCAAGGCAAATCTTGAGAAAAAGGCCCTTACAGATCCTCTTCATTTTCCTCCTGCAATGAGAAGGATCTCCTAAAGAAAAGAGAAAAGAGAAGCAGGCAGTGGGCAAAAAGATCAGTTATTAATTAATTTAAAATCTGCATAAATTGTGAAGGAAATAAGAAAATAGAAGATCTAACAACCGCTGAAACTTTAACCCTATTGTGCTTTCATTTCGGCTGTCAAAGAAAACGAAGGCAATAAGAACAATAATAATTCTGATCCGATTCTAACATTCATTTATTAAAATTCAAGGATTGTGTCGCATTGCAAAGGCGGTGTTACACGCATCGCAACATTGTTGCAAAACGGAGTGTGTGCACTGATTTGAGTGTGAAACTGGTCCGTTTTTTTTCTCTCTTTCGTTTCGTTGAAGAGCGATGATAGCCAGGGTTTCTAAAGTTTGTAATCTGTTTCCAGAGAGCGTGATCAAATCCATGAATTTTCAAAAAATATCCAATTTTGGTTCTTAACTATCCCAATCTAAAGTTTGTAATCTGTTTCCAGAGAGCGTGATCAAATCCATGAATTTTCAAAAAATATCCAATTTTGGTTCTTAACTATCCCAATCTAAAGTTTGTAATCTGTTTCCAGAGAGCGTGATCAAATCCATGAATTTTCAAAAAATATCCAATTTTGGTTCTTAACTATCCCAAATGGGGAAATCATCTCCAAACTGAGAAATACTCGTATTTCCCCGTTTGAGTGGTAATATAGTGGGAGACCGAAATGGCGAGAGACCGAAATAGCGAGAGATCGAAATGGTCATTTACGAGAAAATTCACAATTCTTTTGTATCAAAGGGACATCCTCGCTTACGTTTTTTGGGTCAATTTCTGAACCATTCAGTGAAATAAAAACGGCTTCGAGATTGTGACAACACACAAGCACTGCTAAAAGTACGCACGTGTGCATGCGCCTTAAAGCATGTATCCAGAAGGTCGTGATTTACGATTCAGAGCTGTACCTCCTGTAACGTGAACAGCCGCCGGGCCAAAGATAGAAATGCAAAAACCTCCACGAAATTATAGATGGGATATTCTTTCTTTAGTTGGTGCATTGTTTTCTTATCTTTTTCCGAGGGCATCAGCACAGACAATAAAGTCGGTCTGTCGGTCGGTTGGAGAGACAACGCGCGCGCACGCGTTATTAATTCTTGCATTTAATTTAAGCGCTGAATTTGGCTGCTCAAGTATTCGTAGATTCTCTCATTGCTTCGCATGCATATTATCATCGCGCATGCAGCAGAATTCGCATTCAGTGCTTTCCTAATTCCGTTTCTTTTCTGGCTTCACAGTTCAGTTGCAGTTAATCAGCGAGAAAGCTTAGCAACATTCAGTGCCAACCTTCTTGAAGCAATCGACTCATTTCGTCATTTCCACGCATGCGGAATTCGGCTTCTTCATTTCTGCAGGCGGGGGGGGGAACGTACCTGGTCCGAATTTTTTAAGGTAGAATGGTATAAAATTAGGTTAGGATGGTTAGGTTCGATTAAGATAGTGTAATATAGGTTTTGTTAGGTTAGGTGATGTCAGTTTGACTTTGGTTTGGTGAAAACTTAGCGAGATATGCAGCTTTCGATCAAACGTTTTTCGGACCAAAGTATCCCGACCCGCAGGCGGGCATTTCGCAATAGAAGTTCCCGCAATTGTTTCTGGGAAAAATGCATTGGGAGAATACGAGTTCCGTGGTGGCAATGTCCGGAAGTATAGACGTTTCCGTTCATTAGCAAAATCTGCCCATTTTCAACATTGCCCATTGTGTGCTCCTGCTCCCGATGGCTGTACGTTATGGTAACAGTATTAGTGCAAGCCATGGGATAAACCTGCCGAAATTAGTAAACCGAAACAACATACACACTAAAAAATAGTTAATCTTATGCTTCAAGTTTTGAACAACTATGTGAATCCGCATGCGAGCAAATAGCACAATGTTATGCCAGCTCAAGCTACCCGCTATTTCTAGCTTAGACAACCTTAGGTATGTTCTTGCAGCAACCGCTGATGCTGAACTCCTCTAATTCTGCAGCCTCCTCAGTCCTCACGAATGAAGCGCAGCAACAGCAACAGCAACAGCAAACAAAAGAGTTCTCGCATAAATTAATTTCCCGGCATTATATTTCATAATTTACTTAAGGAACTCTGAAACTTAGAGAAATGCTGCCGCCTCATGCCGCCTGCAGCCTGCAGCCACATCGCCTTAGACTGAGACTGAGCCTGGGATGTTTCTGAATAAATACGGCCAATTTTGATCCCTGATGCCGAAGGCGAAAGGGCCTTCTATAATAATTCTCTATGTCTCTAGTACGAGTACAGGGGCCCTTTTCGAACGAAAAACTCGCTCAGCCATTGGCATAGTTGCTTCCTTGTTTTTGTAAAAAATCAAGATTTTGATTTTTGCCACGTAAAATGCCGGCGGAATTCATGTACTTATACTTGTAAAAAATTACGACATTTATATTCCTGCAGCAGAAATGAAAGATCCTCTTTACCAAGCGAGGTGAAAATCTGACATCTCCAGAAAGCTCTTTTGAAATCTGGCGCTTCATTTTATACCGCCTGCATAAGAGTGAAAAGAAAGAAAAAATGTTTCGGAGGCAACAGTTAAATGGGAAAAACCCATATATGAGTTTTTTTTATTCCGCCGCTGGGAAACGTGGGATTCCGCATCAGGAAATTCCGTCAAAAAAGCAACCTTGTCATGAATGGCCATCATTTCGGCTGGCAGGCCGATTTCACCTGTGCAGTTTCAGGCGATTTGAGTTTTGGCGTGTGACCTGGCCAAATGGCCATTGGCGAAATTTCGTCTGAACTCGATTCCCTGAGAAGAAGAATCAATAGGTACCTGAATTTCCGAATCTGTTTCGAAAAAACAAACAGATGAGATTAGAGAAAGTTGTCGAGGCAAAATCGTTGAATTCGGACACTTCACTTTCTAAACGGTGTCGACAAAAAGGAAGGAGAAAAAACTTTCGGAGTCATTCGTCACTTTGCGAATTTACCCCCGTCAATGAAACGACCACTCAAAATAACAACCATTCATGGTGACATGCAAATTTGCAGTGCTTGCTTCTTCTAAAAGCTTCTGCGATAATGACAAACCGCGTATAACCATGTTTTTACTGCACTGAACGAGTTTCAAAACAAAGCTCATGAGAACCACCAAACCGATTTATTCGTAAGACTGTGGAGTGAATTGGGCTTGAGGGCATTTTTCAAATGAGACGACAATAAGAATGTACAGTGTAGATACCAGAATAACCTCAAATACGAATGAAGCAGAAGATCGTTGCAAAACACGCCATACGAACAAGAATTAGTATCTCAGAACGCATGCCGTCATTCTTACGTTCGAAAGACCTCTGGGCGGAGCTTAATCGATGGGAGCATTGCAGAGCTGTTCAAACTTGCATTATATGAATCAAACTACCGTTCCCTTATACTATGAGACAAGGGCAGAGCAATTTTGCACTTTTGGGTTCTTTTCGACCATTCACCTCCTCTACGGAACCCAATTATGGTACAGTGCCCGGAAACGAAAGGCGAACAGACGGTACCGCCAGCCAAGGACAAAATTCTTACACGCAAAAAATAATCTAAAGGGTAAAAATTGCAAAGGACAGAAAAATAAATAATGACACTCCGGTGTGAAATAAACAGCAGAAAGGAAGCATTACCCAAACTATTCAGTACTTTGAAAAGAATGGCCAAATGCCGGAAACCAATTTAATTTAGTTACATGCGCATCAATATGGGAAAAGCCGAAAATTAGCAATTCAATCAAGACGATACAGAAGCAGATAATTCAAAGGAAGGCCAAATTTAGATTTCAAGCAACTGCTTAAATAAGACGCCGATATGTGTGAAGGACAGATTGGTGCTGTCTGGCGATACCGACCATTCACCTCCCCTCGAGAACCCAATTATGGTACAGTGCCCGGAAACGAAAGGTAAGTAGAGGATATCGCATTCCGTACCGAGCCAAAAAAGCTGTATCAAAAATTGGACAAGTGTATCCTGTTTTTGATAGGATACAAAAAACAAGTGTATCGCATCAGATTTCATTTATCAGAAAAGACAGTTGACGCTCTAAATTGCATTGCCAAAAAATCCTTGCATCAGCTCGTACAAGGCTGGTTGACGCAGTTAAACGGAGTTAACGCATACATAGACGAAGCCGCGTCAATCTACGTTGAGCTTTTATAAGGCATTTCCGGCACCTAGTCTTGAGCAGGGAAGAAAATCAGGCTATCCTAGGGTATCCTTGAACGAGCCGTAGTGCTATCACCTATGCATAATTAGTCATTTTATTGTCTCGCCTAATTATTAACCGAGGCAGAAAGCTATCCCCCAGCCGACGACAAAACAGCCTCCGAATCATGCCCAAGACAAATATTGCCGGAACAAAATTTTGCCCGAATTTTTAAACGCGCTAAAGTGGATACACGAAGCCGCATGATCAACCCACACCTCAACGAATTCGTCTTAACACATGACGCTCAGAAGTTTGTTTTTCTCAGGCGCTTTTGTCCACATGAAAATAATTGTTCCCTGTCCCGTTTTTTTTACCATGTTTTTTTTTTCTTTGTAAGAGATCGATTTTTTCACTACAAATTTGTGAATTACGAATTGCATGAGCATTGCGAAAGCAAAATTCATGCCGAAAAAGAGTCACAAATCTGAAGCGACATTTCCAGTTTCCGTGCAAAAGTGTGGGAACATTCAGAACCCGCTAAAATGTAGTTTGGAAACATTATTTGACAAAGGAATCGTGAGAATATTAATGGGAATATTAAGGATATCCAAGCCATTGTTTGAGTAGTGAACAAATACACAAACGCTACGGAAGTTGAAGAGCTTTTCAAGGAGGATACAATTGCAGGAAACAAAAAAAAACGTAAAATAGAAATGGAAGTGGAGACGACGGAAGAATAAAGGAAGGAAGATTTGCGAATACATTTTTTTTTTGTTTTTTTTTTCTCGTCGTCGGATTGGTCCATAATAAATCAAATCATTAGTTTTCAACGGAAAATAAGAACAATGGCATATAGTAAAAAAGGCAGCAGGAATAAGTAAAGCCAGCTGTAGCAAAGCGGTTCCGGGGGAGCAGACGAACGCACTTATTTGTGGACAGTGCGGTCCGAAAAAATGGCCTATTCGCTGTGGATCATAACACAACCGAACTGAGAGGATAATGGCTGCGGAATTAATGTACCCATACATCTGTTTTTCCCATTTAATTGTTGACTCCGTTACTTTTTTCTTTCTTTTAATCTTATGCAGTTGGTAGAAATTAAAGCGCCAGATTTCAACAGAGCTTTCTGGAGATGTCAGATTTTGACCGCGGTTATGAAAGAGCATCTTTAATTTCTGCAGCATGGAGTTTTTGCTTGTCGATTTTTAGCGATTTTGAGTGCGTTAATTCCGCCGCCACCATACATAAAAAGGACTAAGACGAATTTTAATTTTTATTTGAATGGTTTCGCTGCTTTTTTGGAGTTTCATGCGACCGGAATTTGACCATAGTGTTCAACCAAAAAAAAAAACATTTTTCACGTGACTTCGCTTGCTGAACTTCAGGTAGCGAACCACTACACCAACGTCTGCTTGATCCCAACATATCTTATTCTTACATATACAGACTTTTCAAAAGTCCTCAAACAACCCCAGAGAAGTGCATGCGTGACAGTTTTGGGGACATTGCGGTGGCTTTGACGGAGACGCTAATTTTCATTCCGCTCCTCTGCTGCAAACCGACAACGTGGTCATGGATAGAAATTTTCATAAATGATCACAAAAGTTTAAAATTTGCAATGAGTTGCGGTTGTGAAAAATTTTTGGAAACACTGCATATGTTTCTGGGGAAATTTTGATACGTTATTTCGGGACACCCTGCAGAGATGATAAATGAAATAGAATATTACGGAAGGAGAGCATACAATTTTTTTTTGAAAAAAAAAAACAATAAATCAAAAGAGGAAATTAGAAGAGGCGAGGAATCTTGCTGCCTCCGGGGGGAAGTCTGGGGTGAGTGACTTCGAAAAGTGGAGGGGTGAAAGAACAGAAAAAAGGGGGGGGCATTTGCATCGCAGTTCTCAAAAATAGTTAAAGAATTGTGAAAATTAAGATGGCACGAAAATAACAGAAACAAATTTATTAAGAATGCCTCCTCTAAGAAGCCAAAAGCGACTCTTGGTATAATGGAGCTCTCCCTATCCCTCGGCCACCCAAACCAAGCCAACCGAATGCATTGTCACTTCAAAAAGCTCTTTAGAATATTTGAAATGGGTTCCATGACCCATTTGCGTTGATCAGGCCGTGGCTGGCTGGGTTGCTGGCTTGGCCGGGTACAGAAGAGGGTTGGACCAGCACCCGGCTGGGCAGGCTGGCTGGCTTTTTAACGCTGCTTTGCCGAGGGGGCGATTCATGGTGCGGCGCGCAGCCAACTATAGGGGAGTCTCATCAGGTCCGCCAAAATCCTTCGAACATGTAGAACAGTCCAAAGGTCAGGCTAATACAGAGACAACCCAATATCAGACACGGCTTGATTCAATTTCTGGCGTAATTCAAATTTGTTTAGCGGCCCATGTGTCATTCATTTCAAGCGACAGTTGAGTGAATGAAGAACTCCTATCTGTTCGAAGAGATTTTGGCGAAATGTGTATACAGGGTTGTGCGCGGTGATGTCTCATAGCTCGTGGGCAACAGGACTGAATTAAAAAGGCAAAATCAGCGAAAAGACATGCATTTTGGCTTCAGAAGAACCGAAAAAAAGAAGAAAAAAAGAAAAAATGGGCGACCATTCGTCCGTTTCGTCTGCCGAGCCGGGCGCGTCTCGCCACTCTGCTCCAGCACAAAGAAATTAATGGATTCCGGCCAAGATTTATTTCAAGCCGCCGCAGCAGCGGATGAAAGTCGGAAATTTTCCCCGTTTCTGATTTCGGGTGGAATCAAGAAAACGCTCCCTCTCTCCCCCCGAGAGTAATGCAACTCCTATCCGCAGCTGCTGTCTAAATTACACAATAAATCAATTATCAATGCTGCTTCTAAGAACGAAGAACTTGGAAGAAGAAAAGAATTTTATCCAAAATTCCAAAATTCAAACTGAAACTTGGCTACATTTAGACTTATTCGCTGCCCTGCCGAGCCTGCACTATCAGACCAACCGACAAGTTAGAGAATCCACATAGTTAAAAAGTAGATATTTGGATATTTGGATATTTTAATTTGCATGTTATGTACCGGGCGTTCCGGAAATGGTACCACTCCGCACTTTGTGTGGTAGGGGAAATCGTTCCAATCTTGATGAAATATTGGAAAGAAAAATGTATCGGTTCATTCGACAGTTTTCGAGACAATCCAACCGGAACATAAACTTTCATAGTAAAAAATCAGAAGTTGCAGTTGTTCAGATATTCTCCATGTTGCCGCATGTTAGAATTTAAGACGTGTCTGAAGCCGTGTGCTGCTTCCCGATGAAGGAAGAACTCCATTTCATTTGACATTGCACAGGGCATGGAGAACATGTGAGGCGTCGCGAGAGAAACTGCAGAGACACAACGCCCGCAAAACAGAACAGGCGGCGGACGCGGGTGGTGTTCGGGTGGAAATGCAGAGAAGGCAAGGGAGAGGCTGCCGCAAGGTCGGACAAATGCCCGTGATTGCATCTGTGTCAACAGAAGAGCAGACGGGTGCGGGTGGGGAGGAGCAATGATAGACCATCATCTACATCCATCATCCCAGGTCTTGCGTCAACGCAGTAGTCAATTCCATATTTAGAGATGCATCATTTCCAACAGCGTTCTGCACAGAAACTAAAATTTTCGCAACACAACGGGACGCAAACACCCTCTTTTGCCTTTATCAATCGCGATTAGCGGTGGCATAAAACCGAATGGGCGCTGGACAGAATGTGAAGAATCACTTGTGTTCGCTGAGACCGGCATGGGGCGGTCGAAAAAAAAAGAAAGAGATCAAGAAAAACGAAAAACGCACTTTGGAATTTTACGCCTGCAAGTTTCGTAGCGTATGCAACACACATCAATGTTGACAGTGCGTGTTGCATACCCGTTTTGACAGCAGGGGTTAAAATCATTTTTGTGACGCAAGATGCTCATGCCATTGAACGAGCGGTTTCCATGGAAACCGTCGAACTGAGAAGACTTCGACGAACGCTTGATGGTGAGAAAATAAAACCGCCGTCCGTGCGACCAGCATTTCGTCGGTTTTTGTGTGGCCAGCTGTCCGCTCGACTGCGGCACTTGCTGTATGTGTTACGGCTTGTTTGTCCACGTGCTGAGGTAACGATATGCAAGCCATTCATGTCGATGTGCTTGACATGTATGGTAAGCAAGGATAATCTGCTGGTCAAATCGCGCCTATATCTGTTTCTATGCCTGCGTATACCTCCGACACTTTCATCGAAGACAAATTAGCTATACACTGCAGTGTGCGACATCTGCGTTGAAATCGTGCAGGAGTCCAGACAGAAATATCCACATAGGAGCGATTGGACCAGTGGTTTCTTCTGGATTGCTGTTGATGTCAAAAATCACGAGGGTTGTTGGCCCGCAATGATAAATCACACGACAAACAGACAATACGCCAAGATAGCTAAAGAAATAATCAGCACAAGAAAAGAGAAAAATCTCAACATCTCTACACACAAAATTTAAAAAGCCATTTTTCAGTTATTGAGCATGAAACATTGAGTACTGTAGAGGGCCTGCTTAAAACATCGGTTTGTAAACTTTTTGCGTGCCTTAAGTTGAAAATAACACATGAACAGGAACGCCGTTTGAGTGGAGTTTGAGATTTTGGCCCGCGTTCAAGCAAAGAAATCATTGGCTTGCTTCATTATATTCGTATCTTGTTAGCAAGGCTACTTGCATCATTTTTGCAATCTTGAATGGCAAATTTAAGCGAATTTGCATCCCCTCCCCAGCAAATCAGAGAGAAAGGAAGTTCATGAGTTCAAGACCATGTCTGCCCTTGTTGAAATCAAATCAAATCAACCCTCAAACCCTCCAAATGTAATTGCGCAAAATAAACAATAGACAAAGTCATAAACGGTGGCCGACCTGCAAACCCGAAACCCGTTTCATTCCCTTGGAAGACAATTTTTCTTATGAAGTTCTGTATTTTAATTGGCATTAAAGCTGCATTAAAATATGCAAATCGAATCTTGAAACGCAGCGGTTTCCGTTAAACAATGGCCTCATGCACAGAACCTACAATTATTTTTACATTGCCTAAGAGAATCAGGATTTCGAGGCATTTTGATTAAGAAAAAGAAAAATCTGATCCCTCTGCGGATGTGGATTAAATCAAATGGAAACGTTACTTTATCGTTATTTCACAAAAGGAAAGGACACCTCTGAAATATTTTATCAGATTTTACGCTCTATTTCACTAAACTATTATTGCCATTATTGTTGCCATTTGCCATTTGCCATTGTATTACTGCCAATTTGTCATACTTGGCAAAGTTGGCAAGAATGAATGAATCACCATGCCTCAAATGCGAAAAGGGAGCAAGGTTCTTGGTTCGCTCACTGAATCAACCAGCAAAGACTTGCCTATCTGCGCAACCATGCATAGATTGATGGAGGGAAAATCAAGATATTTGAAGGCATTGAGGTTTTATTTGCCCTTATTACGAATATTTCCATTGAAGGTCTGGTTTTATTTCTCTCCTTCTCATCACACCGTTCCTCTACACTCTACGCCAAAAAATCTTCGAACGTGTGGGAGTTCATTACGAATTCAGGCACCATTTAGAGTCAATGGCAACATGCGCCGCAAAATATCATGACGTTCGTGTAAGGCGTGAAACTGCATCAAGTCCTCTTGAAATTGGATGGCCCTGCATTTGCCGGACCCTTGAAAGTTCTCCACGTTCGAAGAACCTTGGCGGATCCTGAAAACCTTATCTGTTTTGTTCATGGTGGGTCGTTTTTGTCTAAATGCCATACCATCTGCAGTTATTTTATTCCACCTCACAAGTTCACCAATATCTAAATTATCTTATCTTCTCG
>JASGXE010014217.1:0-14326 GCA_030068105.1 Sinentomon sp. SZTP_YWyxl | reverse complement strand
CAACAAGGCACTTGGCAGCTTTTTTGCCATTTCGTCTTTTTCGATTTGCCAATGGATGGCTGTTTGTCAGCGTCACAAAACCCCAAATTGGGCGGTCACCAAACTCAATGGGCAGAAGGCAACACTGGCGCTATGCCTATTCCCCCCGGCACGCTGTTTTGTTGATCTCGTATTGGAGCTTCCCATCATGAAATTGCGAATTATTTCGAGTGTAAACCTGCAAATTTCGTGTTGGTTTTTGTCACGGCATTTTCCGACAAGTTTCAGTCATTCGCAGTGCGCATCGAAAAACGAACGAAATGTCAAAAATGCGTGCAAGCCGTTGCTGTTTTGTTTGTGGATGTAGGTATCTTCCTTTGCACGGCTTGCGTTATAGATCGCCAGGAAATGTCGAGTTTTTGTGAATGGATGGACATTTTTTCCCTGGCTATCCCAAAGGAAAAAATCACATCACTCGCAGATTGAAAGGCGTACTTATTCATGCAGATTTGGTGAACAAAATGACAAACTGAACATTCTTGTGTTCAATGCTGTGCCATGCCCATGAATGAAATTCGTTTTGACTCTGTTCATTCAGCAGTGTGCGAGATTTGTTTGTTTGTTTCTTTGGTGCCCAAACACGAACGATGTCTGAAAAACAGCCTCCTCAGATGGACAAGGTGATTGTGGAAGGTGAGAAGAACACCGTCCATGACACCAAGTCCAAGTGGCAGAGCATGCTTTTCCGCCGGCGTCCATTTGTAAACTTGCCTTTCAAAATCAATCGGAAAAGCATCAGATCTTTTCAACTTTGATATGTCTGTGTGACTGCGTCTGCGAGGACGTTGTGTCGGTGCCTAGTGGTGGTCAATTGCACGCTCATCGCATTTTTCACCGTGTGTGACTGCCCAAAACTCAGTTTCCTTCACCAAAAATAAACCTTCGCAAGCTTTGCCCCTTTTGAGAAGGGCGTGACAGTTTTGTCAATCCATTTTGTGTCCATCCGCCTTGCCAATTTTGTTGACAATGGGCCGATTTTTTAAACGAAGCCCATCTTTTCGGCCGCGGATTATTTTCTTTTTAAATGCAATTTTGTGCACAAAAAGAAAAGAATCCGCGGCCAAAAAGATGGGCTTCGTTTAAAAAATCGGCCCAATGGGGGTCAACCGAACTTAAATCACATTCATGTTCCTCAACTGACTCTTTTTTATTATGCGAATAATAGCCTGCGTGATTGAAGGCAGACAATGCAAGCCTCAATTTGGATCAGGGTTCTTTCACGTTTGAGAAATCGTGTTTCACTCATCTGGGGTCAGTTTAAAACTGACCTGCCGGAGATCAGATAAATCACTGCACAGGTCAGGAAGAAGACGAGGTGCGACGTGAGGAGGACCAGAGGGTGAGCAAAGAGAACAAACGCTGGGTTTGAGATAGAACTAATTTCGCCTTGGCTGTTGTGGTGTCTTCACGGGAGTTTTTGATGTTCCAATTGCACCATTTCGGACACACGCAGGTTTCCCAAAAGTCACTTGACAACCCCAGAAAAGTGCATTGCAGTTTTGAAGCAACTCTGGAAGCTAAGCTTGTACCTGGTGGAGTTTTTTCCAATCCGAGAGGCAGTGATTTGCACCTGCAGCAGGCAGCATGCCCAATCTGAATGTGAAATCTGTAAAAAATGACCCCACAAGAGAAGATTTAAAACTAATAGGTAAATGGCAGCGGGTTGTCAAGTGACTTTTGGGAAACCCTGAAAACCATACCACCTTTTCGGCATTGAAAACGCGTAAGGCGAATCGCTGAAAATCGGAAAATTTGGTCGGCCGATCTGCGGCGAAAATGCTTCGGTTGAAAAATCGACGAAACAAAGCATCCTCTGGCATCATCCTGTGAAAGCTGGACGTTGAACAACAACGAAATCAGTTTCGCCTATGATGGCTAGAGGAAGCTGCTAGGCACGTTCTTGGACGTGAAAGGAAGCCTCGAAAATGATCGACAAAGCCATCATTTTGTTTCCGAGATTTATTTTTGCATGTCAACGGTTTTCTGTTTATTTTGTGCAGCACGATTTACCGCAAAACTTTCTTGTGCGAAATATTGATGTTTCGGATTTCCTCCAAAATTTATGTAGGATTTTGTGTCTTGTGTTGTAAAAGTAAAATTGTCTCGCCAGAAGATGAATTTGGTCATGAAGACGTTTTTAAGTCTGTTATATTCTCTTAGGTCAACAATACAGGAAGGCTTTTGAATCATTTGGTGGAGTTTTTGCATCATGGTCTGCGCGATTGATTTAGCCAGTTGAAAAATTATTTCCGTCCGACATTTGTTGTCAGGGGCGGTTGTGTGGCATGAGGGCTTCAACAACAAAATAATGGAAGAAGTTCCAGCTCCAAATCTTGTGACGTCTTAATGGGATTGTGCTGATGTGGGATAAAGCCAGACACAATTGCAGCATTGATTTTACGACCAACGTTTAATGCCAAGCAGCATATGTAACACGTCGTTAGCCATTCCAGTTCGGTCCCAACGCACATCTGGGCCTTTTACTTACTTGGCAAGAGTTGTTCAAAGCGGTTCGATTATTCCGCTTGGTTGAGTGATGTGCCGGCGGACTCACTTTTGGAAGCATCTTTCCGGTGGGCAAATTTTTTGGTCTCTGTTTTGTGTGGTTGAACTTTTCCAAAACGAAAAATTTACCGGATGGAGAATTTTCTTATTTTGCTGTTGAGCTATCCAAGGTTGCTTTCGGGCGTCCCAAAACCAGTCGGCATTTTTGTGGAATTGGGCTGCCCAAACAAAGTGCCGGTCAAGCCCCGTGATTGGGCGCATCGACTGATCTGCCCAAAAATTAATCCCAGTGAATTTTGTCCTTCCCGCATGATCACAGGAATGAAACCACATATTGAGATCCCTTTCAGTGCTTTGGATATCATGCATTCAACCAGTTGTGGCAGGCAGGCGCCAGATGTGTTTATGCGAGTGTTTTTTGTTCGTTCTCTGCATCCACTGTCGTTGGCCTGCTGCTGTTTGTTGCCGTCTCTTTGTCCTGATGAATAACGTACTGAAATTCATCCGGGCACCAATTTCATTCCATGCGTAGGCCGACAGCTATGCGTTTTCAGCAGATGTTTAACAGCTTTTCGTCCTCTCATTGTCTTTCTTTTGTTTGTTTACCGATCTTTTTTCCATTCCCCTCTATCGTTTAGATGACAATTGACCTCTCACCATGGGCCAAAGGGATCATCGTATCGGTTGCTGTTCTCTGTGTGATATCAGTGCTACTGCTGGTGATATGTTTTCTGAACAAGAGATGCTGGTTGAGGAAACGCCTCGACAGAAGTTAGCACATTCACATCTACTCGAACAGACACTTCGTGGTATCATCCCCACGTTTGTTCTGTAATTAGGCACGTGGGATGGCTGCATCGGGTTTGGCCAGAAATCCACAAAAGCCCCAACCAGGCTGTTCAGAAAACTGTATCCCAATATCACTCCACATTTTCAGCAAATGAACTTTTAAGGCCAGCCCTGTGCAAGACCTCTCCACCCAACATTTGAATCAGTGAGAATCAAAGTCATGTGTCCACAAATCACAATTTTACGAAAAGGTCATGTGTCCATGGACTCACGACATTTTGATTCCAAAGCAGAATTTCGCACTTGTATTTTAGCCATTTCAGGAGTTTGCGAATGTCGGACAACGGCCTATATTGCAACGGCCAAATATTGCAAACTGCGGATGCATACGTGGCATACATTTTTTCGCTCTTGACTCAAAATGTGGACATATGACCTTTTGATTCTCACCGATTCAATTTTCAACATGTTCGCCTCTGAAAAATTGATGTTCAACACCAAAAATTTGCTCCGCGTTTTCGAACCTATTTCAGACAATGTTGATGCAGTTCCAATGAAGACATTCAGATGAGACGTTATTCCGATTTGTCCGTCTTTTTGTTGACGCAAAATTGCGGATTTGAAATAAATTTGATCTCTGCGGTCTGATAATTTTATCTTGAGCTCTGCCTTTTTTCCAACTGCGTTGCATGCAACACAATTTCGATGACAGGTATGGTCAGAGCTAAAGATAAATTAATTAATAACCAGACAGTAAAAAAAACCACATCACGCTTTGGCCAATGGGGAATTGAAAGAGGTCTCAGCAACCATCATGCAAAAGCAGGAAAACCCTGGAATGCTCACCATTGACATTGAAAACATCGAAGTCCAAAATAACAGCGAGGCGCCAGCGGAGGAAGGTCAATTTTACACATTTGAAAGGCAAAAACCGTTCGCAGGCGATCTGGCAAATATGCATCTTATCAGCAGTGAAAACAGCAAACGAATGATTTTTTGCTGTTCAACGAAGGAAGAGGAATGTCTTCATTATGTAAGCAAACTCGAGGTCGAGGAATTTGAAGACATTAAATCCGGCTATCGAATCGTTTTATTTCGATGAAAACCCATATTTGGAAAACAGAGTCCTCACAAAAGAATTCCACCTTGGCTCCTCAGGCGATCCTACCTCTCAGAGTACACCGATTAAGTGGAAGGAGGGCACGGATTTGACGAGAAGATCTCAAGAGAAGTCTAGTAATGAGAGGAAACGAATGATGGAGCAGAGGACGTTCTTCTCTTGGTTCTCGGATCATGGTGACCCTTCAACCGATGACATAGCTGAGGTTATCAAGGTCATGGAGATCACATGGGGAGCCAGGACAGGGCAAGAATGACCTTTGGCTTCCCACTGGACCTTTCAATGACCTTTGGTTGAGAAAAATACTCTTGAGAAAAGCAAAGAATACCTTTAGCTTCACACTGGACCTTTCAATGTCCTTTGGTTGAGAAAAATACTCTTGAGAAAAGCAAAGAATACCTTTAGCTTCACACTGGACCTTTCAATGTCCTTTGGTTGAGAAAAATACTCTTGAGAAAAGCAAAGAATACCTTTAGCTTCACACTGGACCTTTCAATGTCCTTTGGTTGAGAAAAATACTCTTGAGAAAAGCAAAGAATACCTTTAGCTTCACACTGGACCTTTCAATGTCCTTTGGTTGAGAAAAATACTCTTGAGAAAAGCAAAGAATACCTTTGGCTTCACACTGGACCTTTCAATGTCCTTTGGTTGAGAAAAATACTCTTGAGAAAAGCAAAGAATACCTTTGGCTTCACACTGGACCTTTCAATGTCCTTTGGTTGAGAAAAATCTCTTGAGAAAAGCAAAGATTACCTTTGGCTTCACACTGGACCTTTCAATGTCCTTTGGTTGAGAAAAATACTCTTGAGAAAAGCAAAGAATACCTTTGGCTTCACACTGGACCTTTCAATGTCCTTTGGTTGAGAAAAATACTCTTGAGAAAAGCAAAGAATACCTTTGGCTTCACACTGGACCTTTCAATGTCCTTTGGTTGAGAAAAATACTCTTGAGAAAAGCAAAACAATTCGCATTTACACGTCATGGACCTTTCAATGACCATTGGTTGAGAAAAAATGCTCGAAAAAAGCAAAATAATTCGCAATATCCGCATTTACACGTCACGGAACGAATATGACGATCCAGGGTTTTGGCGTTGTTTTCAGGACGGAACGACCAGAACGACTTCAACAAAGAAGACTACGAAAATGTCCAGGATAAGATCATCTCAAATCTGCACCAACTGAAGAAGGGTGGTGGTGGTGGGGGTCACCAGCAGCCGGACACCAATAACAATGGAAAAAGCAACGGAAGTGAATCAGCTGGAAAGAAGGCAATCAACAGCGGATTATGGTTGCCAATAAAGAAAGAAAAACAAACATACAAGGCAATCAGTTAGTGCTTTGCTTATTGATTGTTTCAATTGTGGAATTCGACAAAATTTCCACCATTTTCTCGGCTCATTTGAAGTTTCGAGGTACTTTGTGCTATTTTTTTCTTTTAAATTTGACGAAATCTCAAAAGATATTTTTGCGTCATTTACCTCTTGTGTTATTTTCCATTCATATCATTCGGAAGTTATTTATTACGTTTTGAAAATTCCGTTACAGGAATTCCTGTGGTGGTAATTGCCTGTGTAGTGGCATTTTCCCCAACCTCATGACTTGACCCAACTTGTCACTTCTGGTTTTAGCCAATCAGGAACCTCGCATTTCCTTCAGGCTCACTGACCATCACCTTCGTCAGGTGCTGCCTGTTTGACGGGAGAACACAACTGCGCCACTGTCCATGGTGTTGTAAATCCAGGGCCGGTGGTGACCAGGTCCAGGAGGCCTATTTCAGAAATGCATACCGTTTTGGCACTTTTCCATCCAACCACATGATAAAGTTCTGACGCCCCAAAAACGTTGGAAACAAAGAGAAATGATATGGTTAGGTCAGGTTAGATAAGGTTAGGTTGGTTAGACTAGCTTTATTTCTCACTTTTTCGTCACGCGTAAAATCGGGACCTGTGCCCAAATCAGCAGGAATTTCTTAAATACGCGTCCCGGAGAGCTTCTTCTGGATGTGCTGCCTGCCGAACTTTTTCCATGGCCAGTGCTGCCAACTTGCAAGTCCAGGCGTGCGGGTAGCGCTGGAACGTGGAACATTATCCACGGTGCGTCGGTAGGAAGACCTGGTCCTCAAGAAATGGTTTGGGCGGTTTGTGTATTGAGTGCCAAGTGCGCTGTTCCAGGTTGGACCGAAGGAGCTGGACTGGCTGACTCCGTCAGGGACTGGATTGAGCGGTCAAAGCAGGGGCAAGTGCTTCGGTCCAAGATGAGCTGTTAGGACAGCAAAAGTGTGGTGGCAGCCACTCTTTGGGCAAGTTTGGTTCAAGCTGTCCATAAAAAACTGCAGCAGTTCCGAGTGGAAAGTTATGGTTGCGGAAAGATATGGTTAAGGCGGAAATTTATGGTTGCTTGAAGCTTTGGCCACGGACTGGATTCGAGTGGTTTCATAGTGTGGTTTGTCGTTTTTTTTTGTTTTTATACAAAAGTGGTTTCACGCTTTACTTATCCTGAAGCTACTTTCTGGGCCTACTCGTACATTGACTTGCATTTCGTTCGTTTTCTTTCTTGAAAGCCCCACAATCAGTAGGATAACCTTCCCTGCATGCTGCAACACATACTGAAAAAGCATGTACTCGTAAATTCAACAGATGCTTTTTATGGAAAACACGAGATATTTTAACGGGTTTCCAGTTTCAAAATTCTTCCAGCTGGACACTTTACACAACCACACAGCATAATGAGAATCAGAAACATGAGATGAATATTGTCCGTCAGTAATGTTTTTATGGTTTCATCTCGGATCATTTCGCCTGGTCAGTGAAGGGAACTCTGACGTCAATTGCAGACAGCATGGGATTGCGCTTTCAAGAATGATGAACCATGGACCGAATCAATTATCATTGAACCCGTTGACCATTTTCGCCCATGGATCGAATCGATCAAGGAAATATTGATTGAAACCACATTGTTGAACCCATGGACCATTATTGAGCCCATGAACCGAACAAGTCAAAACAAGATCCAAATCCCTTGACCCTGATGGTCAATTTTTCCCTTCAGCTCAAAGACATTGTGCAGGGTAATTCAGGGTTCACTTCACTGGTTTTCATCAGAACGTTTATTATCTTTCTTCATCCAGGCAAGAGCACTCAAAATCTAGCCGAGCAGTTGTTCAAAAGCAGCAAGTCTGGAGGTGCCAATCGTAGTTCAACGTGCAGCACGTGCTCAAGTAGCACCTGCAGCAGTTCACAGGTAAAGAAACTGCGGCCCTTGTTGCATGGTTTAGGTCGCTATTTAGGACTAATGAAGTCGTTACAATCATTTGTTTAACTCTTTGCACCTGGGGCTTGTTACACCAACGGCCGTATTCCCCATTGCAACTCACCCTCAGGTGCCACTCAATAACCAATTCAATGGACAGAGTTGTGTTGTGAAAATTTCATTTCTATGCGCAACGCTTATTCCTTTTGCATTGTTGGAAAGATGCATCCGTCTGTTGAACTGGTTATTGAGTTCAACCTGAGGGTGAGTTGCAATGGGGAATACGGCCGAAAACTCTCTCAAAGAGACCTCATGCAGATTTAATGACACTTTTTTTCTAAAATACTTCCGAGAAGAAACTGTGCTTATGCCTTGTTGTTCAATACTTGTCGGGCTATCATGCTCGAATTGACAAGATCATCCGAGTTCGTTTTTATTAAGGTTTGTCAGATGCTGCATATTTAGGAGATAAAATGATAATGATAGTTTTTTTCTGCTTAAGTTACCAAATTTCCTTCTTTCTCTCACATAAATCATTTTGCACCTGCATGCTCTTCTCACTAAGTTTGGAAGCAAAATATTGATGTCATTATCTCAAATACGACTCCTAAAGTAATTCCACCAAATAAGATTCACTATCTTGATTAAATTACTGCTGTTTTTGGCACGAATTGATGAGTTAATGATAAATCAGGCACTGGCTTAATAAATCGTAATAACGTGCTATAATTCTATGCCTGATGCGATTTGCAAGAGCTTTTTCGAGCATCAGAGGGCCTTTTGACTAAAGTTTCAGCAGTTTACGGAGAGTGAATCTCCGAGTTTTATCTTGTAGCAAATCACAAGCGTTTTCAGGAAAGCACACAGTCAAATTAACAAAGACCAAAGAATAACACTACACGACCAAAGAATCTCATATCAAGCATCGTCAACTACAAAAGCAGGACATAGGTTATCATCTTGTACAGAAATGGGCATGTTTTTGTGAAGTTTGATACAGGGTCCACAAAAATCTTCAAACATAGATAAATATCCAAAAGAGAAACTAACACCGGGGCCATCCAAATTTCAACAAGGCTCGATGTCGTTTCACTCTTTGCACGAATGTCCATGTCTATATTTTACAGCGCATGTTGTAATTAATTCTAAATTGCAGCTTGAGTTTGTAGTGAACTCCTATTTTTGAACAATTTTGTGAGAAGTGCAGAAATAAATTGTTTTTCCTTCACCTACCTGTGGTCGTGTGAAAAGGAACCTGGAGAAACCTTCCTCGGGATAAAATCCTTGTCTTGTCAGAGTAAAATCAGTTTAGTAAACCCCCTCTCTCAAGAACCCAGCTCCTCCACAGAATTAGGTTCTTTGCACTGTTAACAAAATCACAGCTGTCACCTTTTTAACATGATTTCAGGATCAAGTTTGCCACGATCCACTGCATTGCACAAATAAACCAGAAAACTTTGGAACACTGACGTTTTGGTTGCATTTTGTGCTCAATTCAAACCAACACCAAGTTGGCCGGCTACACATTGGACTCGAGGTAAGAAGTTAGTTGATTTTTATCTGCAACAAATGTTGGCTGGAGGTTTTGAGAGTTGTATGGTGTTGCACCTTTACAAGCTTGTACAACCATGAAGGGCCGAGTTTGGGTCATTATTTTGCCAGACGGTGTCAACATTCAGTCAAACCAGTGTGGTGATGCAATTTTTTGTACGTGAGTCCGTGTGTGTACCGAAGTGTGGAGAGTGCATTAAAACCCCACTTTTCAAACGAAATTCGGGATAAAATATTATCTTACGGGCCAGATTTAAAAGCGATCAGTTTCATGTCAATATGTCAAGCATTTTGATATGTGAAGTGTCATCTTTTTTATATTTTAATTAAAATGCATCCCTAAGACAATAATTCGACATGCAACATGTTAATAGCGGGGCCTTTGAATTGAGAGTACACATTGAAAAGTAAATAAAACACCCTTTTGTGTCGGTGAACTTGCTCAGTTCCTCAGGATGGGGATCTGACAGGGTGAGAACAGTATAGACACAGTGGAACCAGTCATGAATTATGGTTTTAAAACTTCAGTTTTGTTTTGACATTGTGATTGAAACAGAAAAAAAAAATAGTTTTCTGCCTCTCCCACAAAACAGGAAGCTGCCAACATTCCTTCTGGAGACTACTTGAATTCTTGCGATCCATTTGTTGTAATTCGTTTGACAAGGAGCAGATGGCAGGTCACGAAACCAAAAACTAACTCAAACACAAAGCAAGAATTTCGATCAAGAACTGTCAGAAGGACGAGAAATCCAAAATTTGGAGAATGCTTCAGCACTGAGATACCTGTTTGTGATCTGAAGGTTAGTTGTTGTTGCTGCACAGAATGACATAATTTATTTTATTTTGATATTTAAACAAAGACACAGATTGGAGTTCAAGTCGAAGTTTAATTTGCTCTGAGGAGCAAATTATGACCCATTGTCCTGCCGCTGGCTTCTGAAAAATGTGAGGCAGGGAGTCAAATTTGCTCCACGGCACAACTTAATCCTGGCTTATTAAACTCCCCACGATTTGAACTCAATTTAAGATCTAATTCACATATCAAGGATCGAAATTGAACCACATACCAAATATAAGTGAGGACTTCTCAAAAGGGGTCAACCTTTCTGTTCCAAGAGGTCAGTTTTTATGAAATTGCTTCTGAAATTGGAACAATGCAGTCAATAAAAATAGAGAGATGCCATATACGCGATCTTGGGAATGAATGTGTTACAACGGATCTTGCACAACCACTTCAAACATTCGATAACACTCGAACTTTCTAAGTCAGAGAGTTTATGGCTACTCCATGACATTTCACAATTTTTTTTTGGCAAACTCAAGAGCCTGCTTTGATGTTCAGGCTTCTAGATTTTTTTGTTCAAGGCAAAATTTGGATGTCTTCTGTCACTTTCAAAGGCCTGCTGGGCAGCGAAGGGTGTGTTTGAAAACAGATTTGTTTGGTGGAGTCATAGAAAGTCTTTCATGTCTTGAAAATATCCAAGAAGAAATGGGATGCAGTTGATGTGAGACAATGAGAGAACTGCAATCTGATAGATAGGCTGTTTCTAGACAAAAATGCTTTTAACAGCAAAAATTCCGAGAATAAAATGCACATTATTTTCCAATTTCAAATATGATCAAAGCCATCGACTCTTCGTATTTGCAAAATTGTCGTGCTAGCATCGCATTTTTCTAAGTGTTCTTTTTTTCTCTTTCAACAGCATTACACAATCAAAATATCAATCTTCGATGCAGATAGGCATGCTAATCCAACAGCACTTGGTCATCTGACTCTTCCACTGCAAGAGGTACCTGATGTTTTAACGGAGAAAATCACCCTCACCAAGAACTTCCTTCCAATTAAGCAGGTAAGCTTAATTCTGCATATTTCTTTTTCCAGTTTTCCCCAAATGCCCATTTCTTACACTTAAGTGTTATGATTAGCACACATATTTATTTCTATTCTTCAACACATCATGATTTGAGCTAAACTTTGGACTGTGCATGATTTCAGCTTCACTTTGTGTCGTGCATGATTTGAGCAAAACTTTGGGCTGTATGAGGTTGATAAGGGACACTGAACGGAAACCTGGAGTACCACTGTCCAATAAAAACGTGCTCAAACGCCCGGATCCAGCCCAGCCCTAAAAGAGTACCCGCGCGAGATGAAAAGGACAACCTAATTTTAGATGGGTACACTTTTTGTTTGAAAGACATTGTGTATTTCAATTTTCAAATGCGGCTTTTTCACTTTTTCAGACAGAGGGTTCCAAATTTCAAACGAATCATTTTCAATTTTTTCCAACTGGAAAGTTCATTCCAATTTGCAAATTTCGTAATTTTTTCCACAGGAGTTGGGCGATATTCACATTGGCCTTACTTATCTTCCGACTGCTCAGAGGATATCCTTCAGCATTTTGAAATGCAACCACCTTAAGTATCGAAGCATTGTGGACAACTTGCAAGAATTTCGTATGTTTCACATTTTTTTCTCTAATTTTTCACCAGGTGGAGACTTTTTTGTTTGTCATGTAGCAATTGAAGAATTGATTGTTACTGACTTGGTGAGGATAATTTTTTGCTCAAAAGACTGACAGATGTGTTTGAATTTTGTTTTCTCAAATGATATTTTGCAGTTACGTCCAAGAGAAAACTTTTACTTGGTTTAGGTTCTTACTTTATTGAGCACTGTAGAAGGAAGGGTGGAAACTTTGAGGATTGTTTAATTTGAAGTCGCTCACACCAAGCGAGTCAACACGATTTCCTCTCAACATTCAACAGAAACTGGTTTTTGTTGCGAGACCATCACGTCACGTCATCAGAGCCGACTGGTCAGAACACAGCTTCTCACCAGTCGTCTCCGAGGACGGGGCAGCGATCGTCACACAACGCGAGCCAGATTCGAAATACGTGGAGAGGAAATAGACAAACTGGCCTGGCAAGAGCGATCTTTAACACAAACTTTATTGAAGTTTCGATGAGCAATTCAGCCTGGATTTGTCCACATCCAAAAGAGACCACTGCTCAACTTGAAACAAGTAAAGCTTATGAGCAAACTCAGGGAGAGGAGGAAATTGTGAGATCACCTACAGCGGAGAGATCATGACGGGGGTAACGCTAACTCCAGGGGTAAAGCTATTGCAAGGCAAATTTTTAACATTGGATTAGATTGGAAAAATGTTCCTCGCATTGGCGTTACCTCCGGAGTCAGCGTTACTCCCGTCATGATCTCTCCGCCGCTGACCTCATGATTAATGCCTGTTACAGAGTTTATGCTGAGGATTATATTCATCCCTCCTGGAAGCTGATGTGATAATTGTATACACTTTACAGATCCGTATGTCAAAGTTGTGATGATGAAAAGCAGTGGGAGGGTGATCAAAAAGAAGAAAACTGCAGCCAAGGAATCCTCTGCCGCACCAGTGTTCAACGAAACCATGACATTTGACCTTCCGCCTCACCTGATCGAAAGCACCGCATTTCTCGTCATGGTCTTCAGCAAAACCAATCTTCTTGCACCACGTAATTCCGATTCATCGGATATGCAATCTCCATCAGAAATGGCCTCTATGACTAGCCAGGCATCATCTAGCAACAGCTCTCAGAAGAGCACCTCATCCAAGAATGGACAGATGAGTATAAAGGGCAAAGGAAGTGAAGGCAGGAATGGAAGTCAGGGGAGTGAAGCTTGGGATGTCGTCGGACGAAGTGAAAATGAGGCTCTGCCGAGAAGCAAGGACCTCTGCCTCGGCAAGTTTGCAATTGGCAGCCACGTCAGAGGTTTCAAAGAGAGGCAGCACTGGTTTTCAATGCTCAACTCGACCAGGAAGGTTGTGACGGAATGGCATACTCTTCGATGAAAAACAGTGGAATTTTGTATCAATTTCTCCTTGTTGAGCTTTTCTTGCTGTTACTTCAAAATGTATCAGTATTCAGTGTTGACTGAAAATGCATTTGGAATGTCAAATGGCTGTCTTGGCCACAGCAAGAGCATACCACCTCTTTTAAGTGAACTTTTTCCAGAACTGAAACTGCTTTCCAAAAATGAATAAGATGGACATGAGTGAGCACTGTTCCAAAATACTTTCCTCATTCCATCACGAAAATATGACTGAATGCACCTTTGGCATTGGAGCCCATGAAATAGAAACAAGTACAAGTACCCAATGTGAATTCCAATTGATACAGCAAGCAGTGACATGGCGTTTGCTTTCGTGTTGATGATTAATCGCAATATGCATGATTGAAAGAAACGTTGAACACAATGCTCATAAAATTGCAAGAATCATGCAAAAAACTTGCATCAGATTCTTCGGAGTATCCCATGATGCTGATTGTTATGTGGGGCATTAAAAATAGCACAGAGGTACGTTTTTATCGAAATTTCAGGTGTGCAACTTTGCAGCTTGGACATGTTTCGAATAAATCACTCAGGTCATTCAACCATTTCAAAAAAAAAAAAAAAAAAAAAAAAAACCGTTTTGGGAATGAACTGTGAAAAAATGAGAAAACAATAGAATAAAATGTGGTACTCATTTGTGAAAAATGTATGTCCAGATAAGATTACCACTCTTTCGTGTGACATAAGGAACAGTTGACATCTGACAGAAAGAATGTTAGTATTGAAAAAATATGAAAACTGCTCACAATAGAGAAAAGATACTGCATGAGTTGTTTTCCTATCCAGTTTTCATACCCTTTCTGCATTTGCATTGATGCTGTGTTGAGAATTAAAAAAAACATGATCTTTTTCTTTTATGTGTTCTTTTTCTTTTGTGTAACATACGAATACACCTACATTGGAAGTTAAGTTTAAATGTACAGTGTAAGGGTTACTATTTCACAATTTACCCATCCCTGCTGAAGTGATTCCCATGACATTGTTCAAACACGCTCACTCCTTCAGGATGGTGTCAGTCTTGGTCTCAGCTTTTATTATGCAACTATGCTATACTTGAGCAAAGCATCGCATGTTAATTTGACTCACAATTAACAGTCATTTGACTTTCAATTACCTCTTGCTTGGAGCAACCAAAAATAAAAAATCAAAAAAACCCCACTTTAACTCAAACAAAAACACACTTCAAAC
>JASGXE010014216.1:0-13080 GCA_030068105.1 Sinentomon sp. SZTP_YWyxl | reverse complement strand
AACGCTTTCGCTTGAAACTCTTAATGTGTCTAGGCGGCGAAAGAGGCGCTTGGTCTTGTTGCATGATATATTAACCACAAACTCAATATCTTGCTGCCCACTGAATTCTTTTTAAGAAACACCAAAAGACGAACCGATAACGGTGCATACATCATATCCCCCTGTTTCCGTTTCACGCAGTTTTTCAATAATTTCTTTCCACGTACAATAAGAGAGTGGAATGCACTTGCTCCGAGCCACTCTCTCATTGTCAGTTATCTGCAGAGAGCAGCTTAGTATCATATCCCGATTTACCCGCTCCAATCGGTCGAGTTTTCCATCATCACTGGCCTTTGCTGTATGGCCTTTGTTTTTTCATTGTTGTTTGTTGTTTTTTTTTATGTACCTCTGACGCTTCACTATGTTGAGAATAGTAAAATAAAATACAATACAATACAACACAATACAATACAAATTGTGCTGAGGATATCGCGCTGTACACAGACCGATCAAATCGGCAAAATCAGAAAAGTCGACTGCACAGATCAGCATGGCCACAAGGCATAGGACTGAAACGGCAAAAAGAGTGAATTGAACTCACATTTTGAACAAGGAATTGGGAAAAGGCCAAAATCAGAGCAATCGACTGCACTCATGATAGATCATCATGGCGGCAGGTAGGACTGAAACATTAAAAAAATGAATGAGGAGTAGAAACATCTGTGCTTGGTGGCATTCCAACTCCGGCCGCTGATTCAGCTGACTCCGGCCGCTGAAAAATTCAGCTGATTCAGCTGAATGTTTCGTCAGCTGACTAAAAATTCAGCTGACGCAGACGCTGAATCAGCGGCCGGAGTTGGAATGCAATCAACTCCGGCCGCTGATTCAGCTGACAAATCTAAAATCTGTTATAGTGCTGGTGCGAAAGGTGGGGAATGCAAATTCATACAGATCCAAATCAATGCTATTTTCATCCACCAAAATAGCACACCGAAATACATAGAAATTCGGAATATTCGTATATCTGCGGAGTCTGTGTCCTTTATTTCAAATATCTTGGGTGGCAAAGTTGAAACCTCAGTTGGAGCGCCCATATCCGGGCAATGCGGAAAAAGCTTCCTCCATGACAATATCGCAATCTTGGTCATGCCCCATATAGTGGATAACAAAAAACGAGCCTACATCACTTTCGTCTGATCCATTCTTGAGTATGATGTTGCGGGGTTTGGAATTCCACAAAAGTTTCTGATGTCCAGGCCGTGGAAGCTGTACAGAGGCGAGCTCCGCGTTATATTGAAAATTTGATAACATAAATTGTTGGTGTTATTTCGGGATTCGGACCTGCCAATATTCTGGCAAGCACACCCATCGGCGCGGCATTATGCTACCGGGCCTTTCGATTTCCCCATTTAATTTCATGGGTGTGTTTCCATTTTCAATTTCAGTACTTTCCAAGTGTTGGGGCCATGCCTACAAACACTTTGAAAGCACTTAAATTGACATTGCTCACACAGCAACGAAATTAAATAGCAAAATCGAAAAGCCCGGCAGCATAATCCCACGCCGATGGGTGTATACAGGCGCGGATCCATTCTTGAGTATGCTTGCGGGATTTGGAATTCCACAAAAGTTTCTGATGTCCAGGCCGTGGAAGAGACATCAGAAACTTTTGGAAAGACACTGGAACACACTTAGTGTTCCATTTTGAACACTTAAGGTGTTCCAAATCGCCCATGTGTTCCAAATCTGTGACAGGTATGTCACAGATTTGGAACATGACTCAGTGTGTTCTTGGAACACACTGAGTGTTCCATAAATGTTCTTAAAAGAACACTTCCTATCTAAGCCCATGTTAAAATATAGTATTCCAACCTGAACTTCGTGTTTAGAGTGTACACAGTTCAGGATAGGTATACGAGTATGCTAAGCTTTTAAAATGCATTTAGCCAATGTTGACAAGCCATTGCGATATCTTCTGTGCTGTGTTTGGGTTTTGAAAATTTCGTTTTTAACGAAGAGTACTCCTTTTCGGATGTTGCTGTAAATTTATTGCTGGGATTGCTGATTCAGTTAAAACGGCCTGCAGATTGCCCGCTGAAAAATTGATTCCGAGCCAACTTAACGTCAAATACACACTTGCAATCGAAAATTTTTACTTGACTACAAGTTCCGTTTCGGTTTGACCGAGGACGATGGGGTTTGCTGCAAAGATCTGATTGCTATATCCTATGCCAACTTTTGGTGTATAGCTGGCTTTTTAATTTCGTTCCAATAGATATCGTTTGGCGGTTGCACAAACTACATGGGAGTGGTTACACAATCTGTACAAATGGTGTACAAACAATCCAAAGAAATCCGCGACAATAGTACGGACAACTTTACGCACATCCGCCATCTATAATTGATATGTTTCCTCCTCCTGCCATGATCTGCGGAGCCACTGGGTTTCGAAAATTCACTGATTTTCGAAAAATGCGATTCTGGCTTCATGGAGGGACATGGAATTGTTTGCCACCGCTTGTTTCATCCAGTATCAACTGAGTGAGTAAAATTGTAGGGGAGAGAAGAAACTGTCCCCATCCCTCACGGCAAACAAAGATCGATAAAAAAAAATTGGAAAAAAGGTTATTTTATTTCCGGGGACACTATATTTACCGGAAAGCAGGAATTACACTGAGAAGAACCTATGTACCGAGTATGTATCTGGGCCTGAAGTATGAGCTACTTTTGGCTCATACTGTACACCACCGAATGGCATACAGAAGAAAGTCAGATTATCCGGTTTGGTCATATTTGGTTACAGTTCGTCAGGTTAGGTAAGGTTAGTTGAGATTGTGTGGGTTATGTTAGGTTATGTTGGGTTAAGTTGTGAAAAGAAAAATCGAATCGAAACAAAAATCACACAGGGGAGAGAAAAGCCGGAGGTATTCGGACTTTCTTTCCGCAGCATGAACATTGTTTTCTAACCCTTAACGAAGTCAGACAGACCCTAAGCTAACGGTACCTAAGACAAACTAACCTAACCTAGCCTGGAATCTGGCTTGAATTAATCGCGTGAATATATTCAGACATTCTTGCGAACTCCAATTTGGGCTAAAACTGGGAAAATTACTTGCCGTACGTTGGCTCAGGTACCGTATGTTTCCTGTTTTCTGCTATCTATACAAATGGTCCCCCGAAATAAAATAAAACTCTTTTCCATTTCTGACTCGATTTTAAATTCATGGTGACATGATAGAACAGTAAATGGCATCTCCCACTGGATTCTTTATGTAAATTAATGTTTACGATTTACGATAGAAATAAACATATATTACGATAGAAATGATAATTACAGTTGAACTTAAACCCAAACATCGTGTCTTCTGTTCTTTTTCAGGCGTTAGCTTCAGTGCTTATAATGGGTTTGGATGCCGAAGAAGTCAGATCACCAACAGGAGAAGCTGTGCCGAGTAGCATCAAAAGCGATATTTTCGACATTCGAGCGTTGCCTCAATTTCTCCAGACAATCGTTGATATTTTGGAAAAGATTCCAATCATCGGACCGATAGTAAAAGTTTTGGCAGATCTTCTTGGCGGAATTATACCCATGTAACGAAACACAACTCTGCAAATGATCGTTGAGAAAAAGCAAGAACAAAATATTTTTATTTCATTTCAGAAAACCTTAAAGGGTGAATGTGTTCTGCAGTGGTAATTATTTCTGGCAATTCCATTACACAGCAGCTTTCTATGAATTTATGAATTTATATTTTTAAGGATTTTTTTTGTGGAACCTGTTCAAATAGTTTTATGTCATTCTTTTGAAAACGAAATTAAAGTGTACAAAATTTTTTTCTGTTTGTTTTTGCAAATTTTCACTTTGAGACTTTTTTTTTAAGTTGATGATGTGTTTTTGTATGTCTTGACCAAGAGGCCCATAATGCTTTAAAAATGACTTTCATAATGTGTAAAAGTGGCAACATTTCCTCTATATTCAACGAACTCTGCTGGAAAGAAATAAAAAAGCAACTAGAAGTGTTCGTCTTGCACTCGTCAACTACCACAGAGAATTCAATAAATGCCGATTGCAAGGACCTTATTTCCTTTGACCAAGTCATAATCGTGCTGCGAATTAGTACCAGTTCTGGTGCGTACTCGTATACTCAATTCACTTTCGCAAGCACAAGTGCCTCCAAGTGTCTTTCAGGACTTTCCCGACTGATGTGACAGACAGCAAACATTTAGCAAAAATCAGCTATTGTTTAAAACGTATAAACAACACTGATTCTATGAGTTACATAAAGGCGTTATAGAACAGGAATCACGATCACTGATAGCCGAGAGGAATTCGAAAAATGTCACAAAATAAATTTCGCCTTTTAATTAAAAAACAAATCGTTCAAAAGTCCTCAATTTAGTAAACATCTTCACTGTCGTTTTTATAGTTTTTTGTCTGGCCAAACGAGCGACAGCAGAGAAAAACATGCAAAATCACAAACACAACGAGCATCGAAATGATGTGTCCGGATGCGAATTTAAGCAACGAGTACGCGTTTGGGCCTTCCCGGTTTTGCGCGCATCGAAAAAGTGAAAAATAAAGCTAATCTAACCAAACCTAACCTGTCTAACTAACCTAACCTTCTCTGACCAAACCTAGCCTGACCTAACCAAACCTTTTTCCATTGTTTCTGCCATTTTACCCGATTTTGGAGCGTCGGAAACACGGAGTTAGATGGTAAAGGGCCCAAACGCGTACTCATTTCTTAAATAAACGTCCGGACCGTTCAACACCAACCTCCACAGCATTTTAAGTCCTACTAGCAAAGAAATGGCGGAATTATACAGGATAGCCCAAAAGTCTTTGGCCATAGGAAAAATGTAAATTTGCTATTTTTATCATATTTTGTGATCTGAAACTTTTTCTAGCTCTAACCACGGATGTCAAGACTTCACTTGGAAATTTTAGTCCCGAATTAAGTGGTGACATCTGTGGTGGGAACTCGAAAAAGTCAAAAATCACAGAATCTGGTAAAAAAAAGCAAATTTAATTTTTTTTTGCTGTGGCAAAAGGCTTTGGGCATCCCAAAATGTGCCCATGTTGTTCCATTAAAGTGTTGAGAGACGTGGTTCGAGCAAGAAAAAGTTTCAGATCACAAAATATGGTAAAACAGGAAATTTTCATTTTTCCAATGGCCAAAGACTTTTGGGCTACCCTGTATTACGCTATTTCACAATGCAGTGGCAGATGCTCTGCAATAATCTAGAGTCCAACGGATGCAAGATTTTACTGTAACTCATCTCAGAAAATATGAAAAACAATCGTTGCCTGTACGAGCGCACTCAAGTTCGTATAGACATGTGAAATTGACTTTTGGAAACAACTGTCTACTGCATGGATCTCACATTTCATCACAGGGGCACTTTGCATTTATGTTCTCCATTCCCTGTCTGAACATCGTCCCTCAACAGAGAAGGATCATAATGTGGGCTGCCAACATGTGGACTGGACGAGCTTTCTTTCTTGCTCCGTGATTTTTTATTTAATTTTAGCTCACTGAATCTTAACCTAACCTCGTTTGCACCAACTAATTCCGCATTTTGAATTGGTTGGGGTAGACGAGATTAGGTTAAGGTTTAGTGAGCTTAAATCATTAATCAAATAATCACGCAGCAAGAATGAAAACTCGTCCAGTCCACATGTAGGCAGGAATTCGAAACTGTTTCCTGTGGGCAGACGATGCACGTTCGGGAGACACGAAGATACGGTCTGCGAATGTGAAGCCGAAGACAATCCGGGGTAACAGTTCGGAATACCTGCCGACATTGAACTGAACGAGTTATCACCATTGCTCTCTGATATACTAAAAGCTAACTAAACCATACCTAACCTGACCTAACCCAACCTAACCGGTCCTAACACACCTATCCTAACCTATCCTACCCTTCCTACATCGTCCTCATCTTCCTATCCTATTTTAGTTGCTTGAGCGTGCATGAAAACTCGTCCAGTTCAGCTTTTTTCAGATGTCGGCAGGTATTCCGAACTGCAACCCAATCCGGCGTAGGTACCTATATCCCGTTGCTACTCAAACTCAGTTTCAACTCGACATCTCCGATTCAACAAATAGAATTGTGTCACCTACGAAAATTCGTTGCAATGATGCAACCTTCTGCAGCGAATTTCTTGTTGAGTCGAAGTTGGATGTGGATAAGTGGCACTTTGCAAAGGTCGGTTCATTCCTTTTTCAAGGGGTCGTTTTTTCCTTGATTGACTGTCTCAAAGGAGAATAATTTCCTTCTGGGAAAACTGAAACAATATTGTGCAGAAGGCATGTCTGGGAGAAGAAAGTATTTTTGTCTGTGGTCGAAAAACTGCACAGTAAACTAGATGAGCAACAATGCAATCCTTCAGAAGAAAAAACCAACTCTGCAAAAATTGAAGTTTTTACCTTCAATAATCATTTGTATGCGCAGTCGATGCATCCTGGATTATTGCATCTGAAATTTGTGGCACCTGCTTTTCAAATTGAGGAGAGTTACATTGGGTTAAATTGGGTCATACATGAGTTTAATGCTGATCACCCTTTATCACATTCAATTGGATTTGAGCTGAATGACGACACTTTGTTCAAAAGAAAAAAAACAAAGTAAAGCCTTCGGGCAGTTATTTTCAAAAAGCGTTGCACGTATCAGAGGAAATGGCAGGTGACCATGACTTACACTTGCAAGATAAAGTTTTTCTGGTGACCCGGGACCTATACGGCTACCGTACACTTGGTAAGTCTGCATGTGCATGCGACACCGTAGTGCCGAATTGAGAGCATCATTGGATATTGGGCACTTATGAGCTGGAAATGTGGACGCATTTTCAAGTGTTTTGACCTTGAACTGCGGATTTTTCGGATTTTGAGGCTCCCCGGTTTAAACAGATTTTGAATGAAAAATAAAAGTCGCCCGTTTTCAAGATTTGAACTGTAATAATTGCTTCCATTTGTGCACAGAGAGTATTTTCAAAGTTTTCGACAAATTGATCATCTTTAAAAATGACACAACAATAATTAATTTAAATAATGTGAATTTCTCAGATACCTGTATCAAGCCTTTGATGGAAACCGAATTCGGTCCCGCAAAAAAGAGGCAAACAAAATCCAACATTTTCAATAAATAATGTTTTACCTGTGCTGAAATTTTTTGCTGACAAAAAAATTATGAGTGTGAAAAAAGGGCAAGCAAGTTTTTTTTGTTTCCACAACATTTTTTCAAACGCCGAACTTTGATTGACAAGTTTGCCTGTAAACGCGGACAAGAGATGAAACAGACGCTCGCGTGCGTTCGGTTCGAAATTTTGTGAATTTTCAGGTCTCAATAAATTCTGTTATTGCTACCAATTTTATGAAAAAATTTCGCAGTTGTTTTTGTTTTCGCAGCATGTCAGGGGTCGCTTGTTTTCGAAACCTACCGAAATCGCAGGTGCACTGACGTCATTTTTTTATTGCAGACGTTCTTCAAGCACATTTGATCAAAGGCAGAATCGAAAGCGAGTTTCGGCAGCTGCATCGGTGGTCTAGTGGTCAAGGCATTGGACTGCTAATCCGACGCATGGGATCGTTTCCAGTTGGCGTCAGATTTTTGCGGCTGGGGGACTTTTTGCATTTTTGTTGCTGGGGGGACACCAGGCGATGGGCGAAAACCCAGAATGTGTCCAGGTGGGGTAGGAAAGGTTAGGTCAGGTTGAAATAGCTTTAAACATTTTTCGTTAGTAGTGTATAAATGCGGTTTTTGTTGCAATGACGTCAGTGCAACCTGCGATTTCGGTAGGTTTCGAAAATACGCTCAGGGGTCATTGTCAAATTCGCCGCGAACAAAACATGTGAGAAGGTACAAACAAGAGAAAAAACGCGCATGTATTATCATTATTATCATTACATTGAAAACAGCAAAAATGATTTGCGCTGCATCAGGATGCATGTTAAAAATTGTAAAAAGTCAGCAGTAAAAGCCTTGTCAACGGGTTAATCAAACGAAGTTGAAAAAATGGAAATGGGCAAAAGATGTTTACAGTTCGCTGGCGCGAGAAATGCGGGAAAGAGTGGCGGATATCAAGGGAGAGTCTCCATAGGAAGAGCATTCCACTCAGTGATAGTACGGCGAAAGAAGGAATTGAACAATGTGTTCCGCTTGCAGAATGGTAGCACAAAGCTCAGCCCATTGTCAGTTGAACGGGTTTCATTGAATAATTGCATGGGAGGGGGAAATCAAACTCATCAGATAATGTCCCGCAAAAAGTTCAAGCAGTGGGATTGACGTCTCGCCACAAGAGTCTGCATATTCATGTCACGCAACATTGCCGTCACACTTGACGTCCTGTCAGAAATGCCGGTTATTGTTCTTGCAGCACGTCTTTGAATACTTTCCAGGGCCTCTATGTCTGAACGCTTAAAGGGGTGCCACACTGCACATGCATATTCAAGAATCGGGAGAACAAGGGAAACATAATCAAGTTTTTTCTGCTCAACTGTGGCATATTTCAAATTACGATTTATGTATCCTAACGTGGCGGAAGCTTTACTGATAGTTGCTTGGATATGGGTACTCCAGCTCAAGTCACTTGCCAAAATTACCCCAAGATATCTGAAATTTTCGACCACTTCCAATGCCTGATCGTCTACAAAATATGGGGAAGAAAAACTGGGAGCAACAATGGCATTTCCACTGCATTGAAAATGCATGGCCTTCGACTTGCGGCTATTGATCTTCATTCCCCACTTCTCGCACCAGCGGGCAATGACATTGAGGTCAAATGCGAGCCCCGTATGGTCGACCACAGACATAATTGGTCGATAGATGACAATATCGTCAGCAAACAGGCGTAACGAGGAGGAAATATCTGCTGAAATGTCATTTATGTAAATAAGGAACAAAATAGGACCCAGTACGCTACCCTGAGGAACCCCAGAAGTTGCTCTGGATGGCTCCGACAGGTTACTCTCCACCAAAACTTGCTGTGTTCTATTTGAAAGGAAGGAGCCGATTATTTTAACGAGTTGTGGTGGTACATTGAGCTTATGCAACTAAACCCTATGACTGTGGATTTAATTTAGGAGCGTTTTTGAAATTTCAGTTTGCGCGTATCTTTTTTAGCATATTTCTTCAATTTTAACAAGTGGCAAGCTCCTAATTCAGAAACTTCCTCCTTTATTCTGTTGATTGAAACCAAAATTTTAGAGTTTGATTTATTTTCTGAAATTATTTGGCTGAAATCCCTTGAAGGGTGCAAGATCCTTGGTGGCTTCCATGGAAGCCAATAACAGACAAAGGGTTAAATAGAAGTTTTGCATGAGATACCAGGTCAAAGGCCTTTGTAAAATCAAGGAAAATTGCATGAACGGGAGTTTTTTTATCTAGTGAACGAGCTATTTCGTCCACAAAAAGGATAAGCTGAGTCTCACAAGACCGTTTTTGGCGAAACCAAACTGGTTAGGATGGAGAAAGTGATTGCTATTGAGAAAAGACACAAGAAAGTTTGCAATAATACATTCAAATAATTTGGAGGCGATGCAAGTGAGGGAGATTGGTCGATATCCCTCCGGTTTATTTTTTGGATATCCTTTCTTGGGGATTGGTGTGACAGTGGCTCTTTTCCAGTCAGCTGGGATTGTTCCATGGGAGCAAAATATTAGCTCAAATAAAGCACTGAACACAGTGGACAGTGACGGGGCAAGCTCTTTCAACAATCGACCAGGCAATCCATCCGGGCCAGGGGCTTTTTTGCTTTTATTCCAGATAATAATTTTTCAACACCACGGGAGTTTATTTTTAATGGGGTATTGTCAGCATGATGGGGAAGACCAACGGGACACGCATCATCAGGATAATCGAAATGGTCATCGGTCGAAATAAAAACCGTTAAAAAAATTCATTGAAAACAGATGCCTTAGAAAAAGGGGTACCTATCGCAAAGGGTGCCATAGGACCAGATATTGAGGGAAAGCTGGTTTCTTTATTCAGGGATTTAAGAAATTTCCAGAAACCACGTGAATGATTCCTTTCAACTGCTTGCGAAATAAAATTATATCAAAACGACAGAGTTTAATTTTGTTCATTGCTCTTTTGCATTGTCATAACGAATCCGGTCTATTGGAAGGCCACTTTTCCTCATGCGTGCATTGAGTTTCCTTTTCTTACGAAACAGTTTTGCCAGTTTTCTGTTTGCCCATGGAAATTTGAAACTAGCTTTTGGAGGTAGGAATATTCTCAAGGGAATCGAGCTACGTTCCTTTGAAGGTGTTCCAAACTTCTTCAAGCGTTCTCGAATTGATGCTCTTGGGTTGAAAGAGTGGATTTGTTTTGAGTGAGTTATTTAACTGGGCCCAGTTTACTTTTGAATAATCTTTGAAAACATGGAGTGAACCTTTTTCCAGCAGCTGATTTTGAATTATGAAATGAGTTGGGTGCAAAACTCAACAAAACAGCCTCATGATCGGAAAGCCCGCAGGCAGAACAGTCACTTCAGGGGAAGGGTGATCAAAATTAGCAAGTGCTAGGTCCAATATATTCGCACAGGATTTACATACTCTTGTCGGTTGTTGTACAAGTTGTTTCTGGGAAAAAGACATGATAATGTTGTGAACAAACTCATCATTAGCATTTCTGTGGCCGGAATCACATGGGGTTTTGAAAAAAGATGGGCAATTGAAGTCGCCATATACCAAAACTTTTTTATATTTTGGGGAAAGGCAACAAGAAATGCCATCATAAATTACATCAAAAACAGGGTTATTTTCGCTCAAATTTGGAGGGACATAAATGCAACCCAAACACAAGGTGGATAGATTTTTGAATGAAATGGTGCACCAGACTGCGTCGACTTCATCCATTGTAACTTGTGGAGGCAAGTCAAGGCAGCAGCTTGTCAAATCATTTCGTACTGCCAACAATACCCCGCCTCCACGCCTATTTTGCCCATCTTTTCGAAAAATGTGGAATTCAATGGGGACTACTTCACTGCAAGGAATGTTATCAGAAATCCAAGTCTCAGTCAAGAACAAAACTGCTATGTTGTGCTGACGTATAAATGCACTGAGCTCCACTCTTTTGCAGAGGTTTACAATTGATCTGCAGTTAATGATTGCCATCACAATATCACTGCCATCATTGGGACTTGCCATCATTGGGATGTATCACAGGGACTTTAGAAATTCCGGCGATTGAAACTGAAAAAATTTGCGTGTGAATGGGATTCGAACCTACGACCTTCGGATTCTACGGCCAACGCCTTATCCACTGTGCCATTCGGCCAGTCGTATAATCGCAGGTATTATTTGTTCCTTTCAAGAGGCTTCGAACTTCTGCGCTGCTGCTTCCTGGTGAGCAGCGACGGCTGACAAACGAAGAACACTTGAGGATGCGTGCTCGGGGAAGCAACTCGGACCTATTGCGAATTTGTATGTCGGTGAAAGCACTGCCCGAATAGGACGAAGCATGCTTTCTGGCAAAAGACGACAATAATGCTTGGCTCATATCTTCAAATGGAATCAACTGTACTGCTTGAGCTTTTTGCTCTGGTTGGAACTCAAAGGGATAACTCCCGCCAGCACGTTGTTTTCGGTAACAGTTCCAAAAACCTGTCGACGTGTGGAGTCGGGGATTCGGCAATTTCGCGGACGTGTGATATTCTTCATTCACAATCAAAGCTAACCAAACCTGACCTGACCTCTAAAATAGTAAAGGACCAAGGACACTGCCTTGGGGAACTCCTGATATCACTGAGCATTCATTTGATGATAAATGATAAACCATTACAACTTGCGTGCGAAATTCCAAGAAACTTTTAAGGATGTAAATGATGAAGGGTGGGAAACCAAGCATGCTAACTTTATGCAAGAGTTCTTGTGGGGCACAAGATCAAATGCTTTTTTGAGATCTAGAAAAATCTCATCGGTAACAAACCCATCATCCATATTCCCGGCAATTCCATCGACAAACAGTGACACCTGAGTTTCAAAACACATTTTCCCCCGAAAGCCAAACTGATTTGGATGCAATACCTTGTTAGAGACCAGGAAATGTCTTATAAATGTAGAAAGGTGACTGCGAGGTGCTGCAAGGGGACTTGGACCTTATTCAAGAGTGGTGTAATCGGTCGGCTATGGCCATGAACGTAGATAAATGCAATTTAATTAATTTTTCTAATAAGAAAGATCATTTTGTGTTTAACTATGTTCTTAACAATTGTGCACTCCTCCCACAGACTGAGATTACGTATCTTGAGGTGAAATTTACAAATAAGCTTGACTGGTCCAGCCACATAAGCATGGTTACTTGCAAGGCAAATAGGGCACTGTATTTTGTGAAACGTAATTACAGAAAGTGTCCCCCAAAGATAAGAGAGCTAGCCTATTTTAGTCTTGTGCGCCCTATTTTGGAATATGCCGTTCCAGCATGGGACCCATGGCGTGAATGCCAGATTTCCGCACTTGAAAAAGTTCAGCGCAGGGCAGCTCGCTTTGTAGTTGGCGATTACAGGCGCCGCAGTAGTGTAACCAGCATGTTAGTCTCACTGGGCTGGGAATCACTACAATCGAGAAGGCGAGTGGCACGACTTACGTGCCTGTTCCTGGTTCTTGGAAACATTGGGGGTTGGGGCGCCTTTCTTAAGTCATTGGACCTGCCGACCTTCTACTCACACAGGGATCACGAATACAAACTTCGATCTCAGACTTTTAGGAGAGACATCGGAATGTACTCTTTTTTGGGTAGAACGATCCCGGAGTGGAATTCCCTGCCAGGGCGAGTTTTTGAACAGCCTTTGAGTATACCGCTCCTGCAGGGTCGGCTCCGTACCAATTGAAGTGAACAATCCCAGGAAATTATTGCCACTCCACTGAGAGGTTCTGTCGATGGATATAACGGCTGAAGCATCAAACCCATGTTCGCTAAAGCGAACATGGGTTTGATGCTGAGATAAACGTTTTGATGTTGACTGAAACATGGTTATCCCCAAACACTTGTGATGCTGAACTGTTTGAAAATTTCAATATCTTTCGTTCCGATAGGCTGTCAGGTAAAGGAGGGGGTGTTTTGCTGGCTGTTAAGGTGGGTATCCAAAGCTCCCTGTCT
>JASGXE010014215.1:0-15939 GCA_030068105.1 Sinentomon sp. SZTP_YWyxl | reverse complement strand
CGTAAGCGATTTTTAAAAATGTGATAAGAGAAATGGTCCACATCAGCATATCTAAAAGCGTTCCAAGCTTTGACAGCCCGAAAAAGGGTAGACTGTTTTCCGTAAGTACTCAACACACGAGGGAGGATCAATGTACCTCTGCCTAATTGTCTGGTTGAGGTGCGTGGACGATGTATGCAAAAATTGGGAACAATTACCAAGCCTGAATATACTTTAAACATGAACATTAATAGTGACAACAAAACGCTATGGTAAATAGTAGGAACATTTATACATTTTTATTTATTTGTAGTAATTTGATTCGATTCGAAGATTCGAGATTCGCTTTGATTCGAAGGAACAACGAGATTCGAAGATGATTCGAGATTCGAACTTTCGGGATTCGATTCGAGAGGATTCGATTCGAGAATTTTGTAGGATTCGAAGAAATTTAAAACTTCTGCCTGCGGCACCAAAATTCGAATGGTAACAGCCAACATACATTATGTCATCGAGAATTCGGAATGCAATGACTTCGAAGAAAGCCAGTTGTCATGGGACTGTGCGACTCTTGATTCGATTCGAAGATTCGATTCGAAAATCTCGAATCTTAGACGATTCGATTCGAAATGATTCGATTCGAAACTGGGCAATGGATTCGGATTCGATTCGAGATTCGAACAATATGGATTCGATTCGAGGGATTCGATTCGAATGCCGATTCGCACAGCCCTACTGCAGGGCTTAAATCCGAGGGGGGAAGGGGAGAAATTAAATTCCCCTCCACTGAAAAGTGCTTCCCTCTCAGTGTTTTTCGTTTTTTTTTGTCGCCGGGTGGGAAGCCAAAGTTCCCCTCCTCTGCACTCTCCTGAGGCTATTTTTCGTTTTTCAACACTTTTCGTACTCTTTTTCTACGAAGGGTTGCTGCAATCTTTTCAATTATTTTTCAGCCTGTTTCAGAGCCAGTCAACCATATGCACTCACCTGCAATCATTTTTGGAAGATGCCCACACAACACCACACATCATAGGTAGGTACCAGGTCCCTAACGATCATGCAAGTCCCACCCAACCTCCAGGCTTGGTGTTTTTAAATATGGAACAAAGGTCTGTGTTCGTGGGTCTCCATTGCATTTTAACCCGAAAACAAATGTGAGAGAGCAGGACAAAACGACTATGAATTTGAATTTTTTAGGTCGGAAATGGAAATAAAGCCAAGGTACCTAGGTATTGAATGTATTTCTCTACATTTCTGAAAATTTCATCAAATGCAAATTATGGACTGTCTTCCGCAGAAAAAGCGACAAAAATGTTTAGCTATGGCCAAGGACATTTCGGCTTCCCTGTATTCCTGTTCTGCATATTGATTTTAAACAAATGACACTGTGTATCTGAAAAATCTGATGCGGATATGTTCCATAAATTCCGCTGTTTTTCCAAAAATAAGGCATTATTTTGAGCACCATTTGACGTTCCCTTTTTTCAAAAATTTTTCCCCTTCAGGGAGGATCCTCGGGAACAACATTACAATTTTGTCGACTTGTCTTCCCCCCACTGAAAAACGTTGGATTTAAGCACTGAGATGGAGCATAACAACTGTTCTTTTGTCAGACACAGACAGATCTTTTGTTGGACTGTTCTTTTGTTATACCCAATTTACACCAAAAAATGAACGCGATCAAGTTGAACATGTTCAGGTTGAACGTGATTAACTGAACGTGATAATATTGGGCCATTTACACCAAAGTTTTTGTCTTAATTACGTTCAAAGTTAATGATGTTCAAGTGCAAAAATTGTGTTTACACAGGCCAGATCAGATGCTTTGCATTGCAGGTTTTTCTCCGTTCTGCAGGTGCAGTGTCGCACATGCTTGTTCTGGTGTGTCTCCATGTATTGGAAGCAATGCCTCACAGTCGAATCGACTGGACAACCATGAAAGTGCTCTGCTGCAGCTGCTGTTTACTTGGCTGGTCTTGTTCAAGAGAATGTGGGCATCAAGGCATGCGAACAGTGCTGCTCTGTGTGCAAGTCGCGAACTGTCATTGTAAAAAGTCATTCCACGAACTGCAGCGCTGCAGAGCGTCAGCCTGTCTTGAGAAATGAACACAAAAACGAACAACACGACTCTCTGCGAGTGAGGAAGTGGGCCCAGGATGGGACCCACATGGGGCCCATATTGTGATCCGGGGCATTATGTGAGGTGATCTTACCACATCCACCTCCACATATCATATGGGACCCATTGGGGACCCATGTGGGAAAGTAGCGAGGGCCTGTCGGCATGGTTTTTCCATGTGGGCCCCATGCAAAATATTCACATGGGCCCCATGCAGCGGAACCCACTTTGTGCCCACATGGGTTTTTGACATCGAGTGGGGTCACCCATATGGGACCCACACGGTGCGACCCACATTGGCCCCATGTGAAATTCCCGCATGGGGCCGATCCATGAAGTTCATGATTTTCACTAAAGATGGTGACAAAAATTAAACAGCACTATTCTTATCCAAACGCTTGCATTCCGAGGAAAAGTCAAATGAAAATGTATTTTCAGATCACACAACGAAGTAAAACTCCCATCCACTTGGATTATATTCGGTTTTATAATTTTTTGTCCAGCGACCTCAACTTTCTCGGATCCACTTTACACCACCCGATTAAATGTCTATTTTTGAAAACCGGACGTGTTCAATGAAAGTCGTTCACAATTTGAAAATGGTGAAGAACTGAAGCACATGGAATGTCGGAACATTGTCTCAATTCAAAGGCGCCTTTCTTTGGCCGAAATATTTCAAAATTCTTTTAATACCGGCCGGGGCGGAGCTTCGACCGATAATAACCGGAAAACTTCCGTCGAAAAATCTGGATCGCTGATTGGCTGAGACAAAATGATCCATAACCGGAGCGTAACTACCTTTTCTAAAATGTTAATACCGGACGAAAATATATTTAAATTCTTTTAATACCGGTTTTAAAAAACGCATTCCGGCTAAAATCGCTCCCAAATAAAATGCAAAGTTTTACGCCCGGTTTACACCGACATTCAAAAAAAGGAACCTCAAGTCGACTGTCGTCGGAACCACTCAGCACATTTGGGCGAAGAAAAATGCCGTCGACAGAACGGAATGACTGAAATCGGGAACAGTCGAAATGGCAAAATTGCGTTCCACGATTTTTTCTGAAAACCTGATCTGTCACCCATGTGGGGCCCACTCACTTGGGACATATGGCCCCACATGGGACCCATATGGGCACATCCAGCTCGGATGGGACGAACCACATGAGGCCCTCATGGCTTCCCCATATGGGGTCATGTGGCAAGAAATGTCAACACTTTTTTTTTTAATTTTTTTAAACTATGTTGGGGGCCACAGGCAGTAAAAGCCATTGGACGTGGTAAACCCCGGTCAGACATGCATCATTTTTTGCCTCGGCAATTACCACAACAATCAAGTCGTCGTGTTCTTTCACCGAGGCAGCATGTATCTTTTTGTGTTGAGATAAGACGCCGTCGCGATCGGCAATAAAAAAGAAAACATGGTTTCAAGTGCAAACCATCTGCGAGAGTTGCGGTACAGTTTTAGAAACCCATGGTGGGTATTGTCAAGAAATGTGGCAAGAAAATAAAAATAAAAGAACAACACGAACCAGGTCAGCGACGTGAAGATTCCAGCATGGCATTGCCAGATGGTGACAGTTTAGAGCAGGCTCGGATGAATAATAACACAACAACAAGTCGTCAATTTGGTAGGGGTGTGCGAATCCTGGATTCGGATTCGGATTCGAGCTCGAATCCGAATCCGAATCCAGGATTCGGATTCGAAATTCGAATCCGGATTCGAGTTGGATTCGGATTCGAGGTTGTCAGGATTCGAGAGGATTCGGATTCGAGCAACTCAGGATTCGGATTCGACAAAAGGATTCGAAAATCACTTCGAATCCAAAAATTTTTTGGAATAAAAAAACACTGAGTGGAAAAAAAACACTGCCGCACTTTTCAAAAAGAAAAAAAATTCGCGGCCGTGATCGCGTTTTCCCGTTTGAAAAAAAGAAGCGCCGTCCCATCTTTGAATTTCAAAATGGCCGCCGCCGGTCCGGTTCGAGAGTGCGTTCGCGATCTTTTCTTGGTGTTTTTTTTTTTTTTTTTTTTTTTTTTTTTTTTTTTTACTGGGGACAGAGTCCCCCCGCCGATGAGTTCGAAGGACAAAGAGTCCGGAGTCACAAAGTAAAATCCAACGCCAATGGACCGACGCAAATGAGCAACAGATCAGTGCACCAGGCACCACGTCAAGACGTTATTAAAAAATGGACATTGCTCAAAAAGGACAGTTCGTCGGTTTCCATATAAGGTGGTGGAACAATTAGTCAGACGATGCAGACAGATTGCCAACAGGCAATTTATTTGATTGAATGATTATTTTTCATACAACGATAAAAAAGAAAATAAGATTAAAAAGCACAGGTCATACCTTGCATGATTGCTTGGTCAGATGTCATCCAGAGTCCAGAGTGGAAGAGTCAAGCAGTTCAAATTGATGCCAGTTCGTATGGTTGGAGATAAAAAGTGTGGCCAGTTTTGTTGTTTCATTCCAGAAGAAATATGGCCATACAGTTCAGTAAGTAGGTACCCTATGCAGAAATTAGCATGCCAAAAAGGAAAGAAAGAAATGGGGGGAACAAATTAGTAATTTTGCTATGAAGACTAAATATCTAAAACATCCAGTTTTGAAGAAATAACATCTGTGAATTGCTTTTCAGTGGACCGCAAGATTTCAGCTGGCAATGCAAGTTTATTCCACAGAAAAAGGTTGCGATTAAAAAAGGAATACCTGTCTACATTTTTGAAAAGTGAAGTTGGCACAAAGGAAACTGTCATGCTAGCTCTTGTCTTGTGGTCGTTCGGAGTGAAAATCCAGGGCCCATCCCCCCAACCCCCTTTATTGACAATGCAATTCCTGAATGCAGACAGTCCATGCAGTAACCGTCTTTTATTGAGGGAATCCCAGCCCAATTCAGTCAACATGCTTGTCACACTTGCATCAAAAGCAAAATTTCCCATCACAAACCTAGCTGCCCTTCTTTGCACAGCCTCAATAGCATCAATGTGACATTTTTGATAAGGACTCCATGTGGTGGTGGAATATTCGAGCAGAGGCCTTACAGTTGAAAAATAAAGAATTGACTTTATGCGCCGTGAAGCATGATGGTAATTGCGAATGAGAAAACTTAATTGATGCCATGCCTTTTTAACAATGGCTTGGATGTGGGGAGCCCAACTGAGCTTGCTGTTAAAATTTAAACCCAAGTACTTCACACAATCTGGCCTGGATAGCACAGCGGAATTCACAGTGTAATCAAATAACAGGTGGTTAGTGGAGGATGAAAATGACATGGCCGAAGTCTTGGAGACGCCAATTTCCATTAAATTCTGCCCACACCAGTCATTTATTAGATTCAGATCGGCTTGAAGCGCGCCACAGTCCTCCAGTGAGTGGACAACTCTGTACACCACAATGTCGTCAGCGAAAAGTCTGATGCGAGACTTTACGTGACATATGAGATCATTAATATATATTAGAAAGAGAAGTGGGCCACAAACAGAGCCTTGTGGAATGCCACTAGTGACAGGTTGGGGATCTGATTGCTCCTGATTAACTAGGACCTGGAAGTGTCTATCGCTCAAAAAGTTACATATCCACAAGTAAAGATTTTCAGGGATGGAGAGTTTTGAAAGCTTCCAACAGAGTAATGAAATAGATACCCTGTCGAATGCCTTCACAAGGTCTATGAATATTACATCTGTTTGAGTTGATTGCCTAAAGTTGATGACAAATCATGAACAAAGCCAGTGAGTTGGGTTTCACAGGAGTGCCCAGACCTAAAACCATGTTGGCCATGAAAGAAAAAGTTCCTGCTTTCAAGGAGATAGCAAAGATACCCTGCAACCATCTTCTCCATCAACTTAGCTGATGCACTTATTAAGCTGATGGGCCTGAAGCTGGAAACGGACAGTGGGAGGCCGCCCTTAGGAAGGGGCCTAACAATGCTGCGCTTCCAGTCCAAGGGTATAGAGTTTAATGCCAGGGAGGATGAAAAGAGAACATAAAGAAATTTTGCCACTACTGTGCTGTGATTCTTTATGAACATCATGGGTATTGAATCGATAAGGTCAAATGTTGAATTATTACATGACCTTATTGATCTGTCCAAAGCCTCACAGGAGATAATGTCTGCATCTCTAAGAAAATTACTGGGACGTGAACAATCTGGAGGCATCAAGCACCCCCTACCATTCATATGCTCACGAATTTTGTGCGCAAATGAACTGCAAATGGAGCCTGAATTCTTCTCTGCTACAACAGAAGGGGCAGCAGATGTCCTACTGCGATGGAATGACCAGAATTGTCGGGTGGTGATCACATCTTTCACTGCCAAGCTCCTCAGGAATTTTCTTTCTGAGGCATGAAGTTCCCGCTGATAGGCTTTTAAGGTCTGGATATAGCGGGGGATTAATGCTGGATGACTTGAACAGTTTTTGAACAAATTTGTTAGTGAGACATATTGAGATATCAATCTCGGGGTGAACCAATGAGGAAAAGAATGGTTCTCTATCTTACATTTCTCTTTTTGGAGACATACCTCTCAATGATAAGCCTGCACAACATCTTGAATTCAACCCACAACTCTTCCAAATTTTGGGAAGCAACTCCAAAATCAAGAAGTGCAAAGTTTAGAAATCTATCCACAGCAGTTTTATCATAATTACAATAATCGTATCGACCCAACTCAGCAACAGCCACTGTTGGTAACGGTGGGGGAGATGCACAATTCACAGAAAAAGAAGCATGAATTGTCAAGTGATCACTCAGGCCTGCAATCGGACGAATGGACAAAAGGCTGGATTTCGGACAGTGGAAAATCAAATCAATTGTAGTACCCACTTGTGGGATATTTTTTTTTTTTTTTTTTTTTTTTTTCTGGTGGTTTTTTTTTAATTTTCAAATTAGAGCCAATCATGTTTATTGTTTTCCATATTCCAAGTAAATCAACAACATGCATTTCAACCAACCTTGCAACAGTCCAAGAATTGCAGCTCCCATCCAGCGAATTGAAGATCAACCAAATTGAAATGCCCATTCGATGATAGTCAGTACAGTAGTCACATTGAAAAATGAGCAGAGTCCAGCAGGACAAGCAAAAGAGCACCAAATTATTGTGTTGAAGCACGACACAGTAATAATTTGTTATGTTTTAGTTCCTAGATGAAAAGTGTGCAATGATCGGACCATTGCAATGTTGGAAGAGAAAAAAGAAGACAAACCATTAACACAAAAAATGTTAACCACAAAATGATTATTATTAAGGAACTCTGGGCGGGTGGGGATTTAACTAGGGTGGTGAGCACTGTAGTTTAAACTACCTAACTAGGTAACAGAGGGTAGAGGGCAAAAGCAGATAGTCTGCTTGGAGCCCAGTTTAACCACCTAGCTCCGATGAAAGCGAGGGGGAGAATGAGATAGGTTCCCGCACCTTGATGGGCACCTAAATTCCTGCCTATTTTGGGTAAAACGTACTGCTTCTCCAGGTACCTACCATAGGTACCTGGAGAAGGGTTTGTAGATTTCAGCTAGGTACTAATACTTACAGGGCAATTTGATCACCTATATAAGAGTCTTGAAGAGCACATTGATGATTTGGTCAACAGACAATGTTGAAAGGTATTTGTGAGTTTGACTGTTGAAACTTGCAACGGAATGGGATCTCTTTATTGAGAGAGGTAGAACATTCCAAATTTTGACCCCTCTATATAAAGCAGAGGATTTGCCATGTTCTGTTCTTTGTCGTGGAGGCTCAAAATTCAAAGAAGCATGAAAACGGGTTTCTCTGACAGGATATCTCAGGCAAGAGTCATTTATATTATTTATGTGACCATGATAGAGCTTAAAAATTAGTAACACCATTCGACAAGCCAGGGTATAAAAAATGGGAGATATGTGAAATTTCATAAATTGTGGTGCTGAACTTGCTGACCGTGTCTGAAAATTCATGACTCTGAGTAATGCTTTTTGCCTCAAAAATATGGGAAGTATTGCGGAATAGTTAGTTGATGCCCATGATTCAATTCCATAGATTAATTTGCTATGAATCATTGAAAAATACAAAACACGCAACATTTTGGAAGGTAACAGAAAACGAACTTTGGCAAATATATAGATGTAATAATTTATAAGGGCAATCAGATCACTTATGTGCATATTCCATGCTAAGTGCTGATCAAAATGGAGACCAAGCAGCTTGATGGATGACTTAGGTATAAATGTTGAAGTCAAAAAGTCAAGGTTCAAAAATGGAAGCTTCTGAAGCGCCATACGTCTTGACTGGAACACACAGTAATTGGTCTTACTTAGATTTAGATAAAGTTTATTTGCTACCAGCCAAGTGGCAATGGTAAGAAGATCAGCAGCAAGCTGCTGGGTCGCCATCGATATGGAGATCCTTTGGGCGGGTGACAAAATTTACCACTTGTTGAAGGGAGAATCTGTCAATCAACCGTTGAAGTCCCTCCGGAAAAACATCCAGAGAGGAGGCATCAAGATTGAAATCTCCCAGAACAAGCAAAGGTGAATTGACAATCGGTTGGCCATTTGATGCTAAACGTAAAGCAGAAAGGCACTCCACATGCATCTCAACAAAGCAATCTGGAGATAGGTGTGGAGGGCGATAAATAAGCAAAATGTAAGTTGCTGGATAAGAGGACTCCAGAGCAACCAGCATCAGCTCATAGGCCTTGCTAACATAAATAATTTTAGGCAAGAAGCAAGATCGAATACCAAGCAGAATTCCTCCACCAAGCCGAGAACGGTCTCGACGGAAAATCGAATAATGATTTGGTAAGATATCGCTTTCTGAGCAGGATTCATCTAGCCAGGTTTCGGTCAGTGCAATGCAATCAGGTTTTACAGAATCAAAGATTGGCCTAAGAGCATGACGTTTTGGAAGAATGCTGCGAACATTGCAGAGAACCATTGAGAAAGGAAATTTTAGAATTTGGGCGGCAGGATATTGGGATACCTCATTTGTACTTGGTGGACAGTTGGACACAGCTATCTTACCTAACCTAAAAAACTGTTCATGGACTCAATGAACTTGGCAGCGACAGCTGCTGCCCCTCCTTCAGAGTAATGCAGGCCATCATGGGAAATTGAGGAGGCCTGCACTTCCCTCAGGTCCAGGAAGTTAACGTTCACCAGGTTCCTACAGTAAGCCGAGAGCATGCCATTCAAGTCAGAAATTTTTCTTGACAGCTCAAGATTACCTGGTTGTGGTGGAACCGAGCCAACGTTAATTCCCAATGCGATATTTGGATAGGTCAGGCCAACTGTGACATTCAAGTCTCCAATCAACCTGGTGAAGGCACGGAAAACGTCGGCAACAGGATAATGCCTTACGTCCACCTCGCCAATTGCCAAGTTTATCAAAATCCTGTCTCTTCCAGACAAGGAGCCCAAACAACTCCGGAAGAGTGGACAAATGCCAGGAATAGTTAGTCCACCCCGCCACCTGGAGAACTGTGCGCACTTGATGCCAGCAAAATTTGGAAACAGGCGTCTCAGGTTTGAATTGCCTAGATTTATGATGGCAGCACGACCGCTGTCACCGACGCAGGAGGCAACAGTCGAAGTGCCAGCAGCCACATCCACGTCTGAGACCACTCCACCTTGTCCCGGCGCAGACTGTTTCACACCACCATCAACATTCCCAACTACAGAGTTATTCGCAGGTGTGGGAGGAAGGGAGGTCGATTTCAGAGTGTCGATGGCAGCCTCCAGCTTCGCTATCCTACTTTGTAAACCCTTAATCTCCGCTGAAAATCTGCAAACTTTGCAAACAAAATTTGCACCCGCATTGTTGTGAAATATGCGGTCTGTTTCGATGTTTTTGAGTTTTCTTTTCCCACTGGGAACTTTTTGTGGCACATTCAAGGTGACAGCCAGGAAAATGGTGGGTGGATGTGGTAATCAAGGACCACGAAGACTGCAACTTTATGAACTTGGTCTTTGTGAAACCTGTTATTTTTTGGACTTCTTGCAATGAGCATCACTGTCTGCTGGCAACTTGTATGTAGGGAATTGGGGGTGTTTGGGTTGGAAAAACAAGCATATGGCTGCTGGCACTGCTGGCAGTTTGATGGTGCTGCCAGTCTGCATAGCTGATTCGCACAGCCCTAGCTGGTGGTGCACTGGGGATTTTCGGAATTTGCAGCTACTCCAGCTTGCTGGTGGGCAGTTTACTCAACTGAAGCAAGGAATGTGTTTTTTGCTTCTGGGAGGCACCTATAGGTTCCTCCACAGTTCACACATACTAGGGCTGTGCGAATCGGCTTTCGAATCGAATCGAATCCTGCTTCTTCGAATCTCGAATCGAATCCGAATCCCTTCTCCACTTTCGAATCGAATCTTCTAGAGTCGAATCGTTAAGTTCGAATCGGCATCGAATCGAATCGCTTTCTCGAATCGAATCGAATCTCATTTCGAATCCTCCTAATTTTATCTCCGGCACAGTTATTTCCAAGCACAAAGCATGCGTAAATGTGAATCAAGTTGGTGAATTGAATGAAGATTAGGTAGGTACACCACAAACGTGGATTTTGCAAATTTAGGAAGACAGAGCATGGGTATTGGGTTCCAATAAGAGGTAGGTAGGTTAAGTGGTACCTACCTACTTGTCTCAACAAAGTAAGGCAAGGCAGGTACCTACCTACCACTTGTTACCCCGACTATAAGCGCTATTAATGCATGTGGGTAGGTCTATGTCCCCCAGAATAAAACACGAGATGCACTAGGTAGGTACCTACAAAGTAGCTAGTATAGGCTACCTATCATATCATTGGTTCCGAAATGAGGTGAGACACCAGCTATAGGTACCTAGGTAGTAGGTGGTACCTACCTAGGCACCTCATTCGATAAAGCAAGGCTAGGCACGTAGGTACCTTGCCGAAACAGAAAACAAACAGAAACCTAAGACTAGTTACCACGACTTGTCACCTACCCTGATTAAAAGTGCCATTAATGCATGCAGGTAGCTGCCTCTAAGCATGTACTTATGCCTGGCCTGGTATGCAGGTAATGCTCTGCAGCAAAATAAATGCAGAGAAAGGAATGAAAAACACTGGGCAGGTAGGCCTACCCAGTGCAGGTCACATGAAGTGTCAATTGGCAGGTTACTTCGTCAGTGATATTTGGCCAATCTGTTTTGGCTGGGGGCTGGGGTACCCACCCACCTAATTACAAAAACTCAGCAAAAACTCTAGCCAACATCTGGTACAAAATCGTCATGTAAGAGAATTGGCCTGAAATTATTGAAGATAATGAGAGCTTTTGCTGTCAAAAACTGGAATACAAACATTTATTCCAGGTATTTTTTTTTTTTTTTTTTTTTTTTACTGTTGGCCTCACTCATTATATTTTCAGGCCATTATTTTTTCGTTATTTGTTTTTTATTTTTGCAAAATTCCATGAATTAACAATCAAATCACATGCTCATATTTCACAAATATTTCCAAAAATATATTTCACAATACAAATAGGCAATCATACGGTGGCAAGCGATAAACGGCATATTTTTTGTTTCAAGTGATTTCAAAATTCAAATTTTCTCCAATGACAAATGCATGCACACCCATAGTCAGGGAATACAGAAGCATTGTCCACAAAACATGCAAAAAAGCCAATATGTAGGTACTTACTCAATCATGTGAGAAGAGGTAGGTACACCGATGAGCAGGTCAGCACAGAATGTTCAGCAGAAATAGCCGGGGCAGAAGCAATATCAATTCCAATCAGCGCAGAAGAAGAGAGAACAGCTTTCAAAGAAGCAGGTTTCAAAGTGAAGCAATTTCACAGTGGCGTAGAAAAAACACCAAAAGGAAAATAGGTAAACCATTGCATCCCAAGTGTGAGCATCCTGTGACCTTTGGTCACAGGACTTCACTTCAGTCATCTAAAAGAAAGAATGCTGGTCAGCGTGCACATTTTGGCTACTTAACTTATGGAAGTGGAAAGAATCATCTTTTCTGAGGAGTTGCCAATTTTACAATAACTTCATTTTAAAACAAATTTTGAAGCAGACGATTGAATGTGCTACAGAAAACCTTCCTGTTCTGCTCAAGTTGAAAATCTGAGTTTCTGCACGTTGGGTTTCCACTTCCATTTTGTTGAAGTTCGATCAGTGTATATTGTTTTCCAGCGTCGAGATTTTGCAGCTACATTTGCATTTGTAGAATCACTGTTGATTACCCTGGGCACCTTAAGTTTGAGGGTTTTTGGGGATAGGAAATTTTGCAGTTAGTGCAGTTTCCTGAGATTACTCTTGCAAAGTTTTCCTGCTTACATATGAATTGATATTGTGGGTGGGATAATTATTCACATTTTTTTTCTTTGAAACAGGGATCATTGTGCAGAACATTTATTTGCAGTCACTACCTGCTTGCTATGTAGCCTACCTAGTGGCTGGTTTGCTCCTTGTTGATGCAGTTTATTGATGTTCAATTTTGTGTGCCCAGCTTTCAAGAAGCCTTGGGGTAAGTGTAACATCACTTGTGAACCTTTCCAGTTTGATCTCTTGTGGGCCTATAAATGTGATGTAAGTTTTGGCAGGAAATATAATCCAGATTGACATGTTTGCCAGATTGCCTTGTTGACATGAGATAATTGTGCCATTTTGGGTCCAATTCAGAGAGATAAGAAATAATCTTCGTTGTTTCACCTGGAATTGAAACGAGAGGTTTTTTTTTGCAGAAGATATGAGGCTGCTAACGTCTGTGTTCAAATATTGTTCTGTCTCTGGCTTTAGAGAGTTGATTTAATTGCCATCTTTATTCAGAAGAGAGAGACATTTCGATTTAATTGCCATCTTTATACTTTCCATTTGTTGCCAATTATTGTTGTTTTTTGTATTTGCTGGAAAATTTGAGCCTTCTAGACACATAGACTTGACGTGGTCTGGGTGTCCATCTTTGCAGAGGTTTGAACTGGGAAAGCAGATATTGGTTATGACAAAATAATGAGAAAGACAGTAACTCGGTTTGAAGTCATTTTAATTTGCACCAATAATCCTGTTAGAAAATATTTTTGTGTATTGGAATTGAAATATCAGGTGCTTCAAGGTGAGACTTTTGCTTCTTGGTTTGATCCAACCATATCAACATGGTGTAACTTGGTTTCCCATCTTCACCACTTCATCTTCCCACGTCCAAGATGCTTTTGTCTGTTGGTGATATTCCAACACTGGGAAAAATTGATATCAGGGATCTGGAAAATTACAAAGGCACAAGAAAATATTTGCTGTTGAGGAGCGGAATTCATTGGTACCTAATCAATGTGACAGAAGCATTTGTTTTCTTGTACCTTTGTGGTTGATTAGGTGGATACATTTTGTTGGATGCTGTAGTCCATAAAATGTATCTAGGTATGTCATGAGTCTCTTGCTCCTCCCTTTTCTCAGCTTGCAGTTTGGAGCCACCTAGAACCGACACAGATTCGTTCACAAGAACATACCTACCTAGTTTGTGGGATAGCAACCTACTACCCACCAATTTGATCAGCTGTGAAGTGTAAACTGCATCAGGTTCCTACTTGCTGGATTGACACAAATACCTGATCCTGTCAATTCTCATGGATGTTCTCTGTGTTCAGCATTTGGATGAGGTGATGTGGATTTCTCTATGAAAGACGGGACTTTGCAGCTGGCCAGTCAATCACCTTTGTCGGAGTTGGAATTCGAATCGATTGAGCTGAGCTTTTTCTACTTTGTTCATTTTCTTTACCTTTAATGTTGCTTTTATAATCTCATTTATGTGTGTAGAATTATTATTGTGTGATAGTAGGCCAACATGATCTTGTGATTTCGCTGTATTCGTGCTTTTAAATAATCTTTACTTAATTTATCTGTGAAAATATCCATGCTCAAAGAATGCTGGCAATAATACATGTTTTAAGGTTATAAAGGCCTTTTAATTTTTTATGATGAGTGGCTGTGTGGCGTGACTGAGTTGTTCTCCCCTTTCAATTCTTTGGGTTCCACCCTGCCCTGAAGATGTCCGTTACTCACTGAGCTAGTCTGGGGCATTACCTTCTTTCTCCTATCCTGATATATCTCAGAGGACTATCATTTTTACGGTATCCATGCAGGTCTTCTTCCAGTTTTGCTGTATGACTTGTGCTTTCATATTATCATCACCATACAGTCTACTTAAACCCAATGACGACATTCTGAGGGTGAGACATCACTTACAGATATCATCTTCTTTTTTCTTCTCCCCCGACACTAGACCGTGGGTGCACATGCATGCACAGGAAAAAAGGAAAGAAGAACATGGTTAAGAAAATGAGCCATTTTTAGGGCCAGTTGGAAACGGACAACTTATGCCCATGAGAAAAACAATCCACATATTTTTTTTTTTTTTTTTTTTAATAAATTGATTGTCAAAAAAAAAAACTGTCACGGTGGTATGGGATAGGTACCTGTGTACTTTGGTACTAGGCAAGTTTGGAAGTCTGAAATGACTTCCCTTCCTCCCCGAAGTGACACTCGTATAATTTCTATCTTGCACATCTGTAAGTTCCAGAAACTTTGGGAACATTAAATTCAGCGAGGCAGATTTTTCTTTTACATTTTTTAACAACTCAACGCACATATTTTTACCACAGCAACACAGCAAACAAGACAAACACAACAAAAAAAGCCAAAATAAACACAACAAAAAAAGCCAAAATGAACTTTCTGAACACCAGAAATGGGAGCACCATGTCTTTTCAAGTTTTCCAACACAGCAAACAAGACAAAAACAACAAAAAAGAGCCAAAATGAACTTGCTGAACACCAGAAATGGGAGCGCCATGGCCGCCATGTCTTTTCAAGTTTTCTGTCAAAATCCCGGATAACGTGCGTACACTAGACGGCGGATCGGCAGCGCAGGTAATGGGAAAACATATGACGCACGCGTGCGTGAAAGAGAGATGGCTGCCATCTAGTGTAATTCAGTTATTTCAAGATGGCTTCCAGGCGGCATCCACTTGGTTGTTTGACTTCACCATTCGAAATTTTGGATCGATCTTGACGATTTTTGAGCTTTTTTTTGCAAAAAAGTTTTTCAAATTTTTTATTTGAGATTCGAGATTCGATTCGAATTTTTTTTCGAATCCTTCAAGAATCTCGAATCGAATCCTTTTGTTCGAATATCACCACATTTTTCGAATCGAATCTTTTCGAATCGAATCGGGCAAGATTCGAGATTTTCGAATCGAATCTTCGAATCGAATCAAGATTCGCACAGCCCTAACACACACACACACCTGGCCTTGTTAATTTCCCAGAAAAAGTGTTTCCGACGGGATATCTTTCCTTTGACAACTCAGGTTTTGGTTGTTGACATCTTTCTGGTGACTGGGTATTGGCCCAGCCAGTAGCCACTAGAAAGATGTCAACAATCAAAACCTGATTTGTCAAAGGAAAGATATCCCGTCGGAAACAATTTTTTTCCAGGAAATTGTTGCTTTGGGAATGCTTGCTTAATTAGGTAATTTAATTTTCTGCCGGCGCAACCGCAAATCCGATGAATCGGAGTAACCGCGCCGTGAAAATAAAAAGAACAGTCCCCCAAGTGGGAGAAGTCGGGCCGATATTCCACATTGCATCCCAGATTTGAAAAACCGAGTTGATTTTTGGGTGTGGGTGCAATGGGGAGAATGATTGAAGGAGGTGCAAAAATGGTAGGTACGGCAACAAGGCGAGAAAAAAAAAATAAAAAAAAATTAAACCGTAACAAAAACATACCATCTCAGCACGTGGCCGTTTTCATGAAGAATCTCCATCCAGTGGTTCGTCACAGTTGTCAAATTGCACAAAAAGTGACATCATGGTTACCAAAACAAAAACACATGTCCATGTCCAAGCATGACA
>JASGXE010014214.1:0-11715 GCA_030068105.1 Sinentomon sp. SZTP_YWyxl | reverse complement strand
TAAAATCACACGGGCGCGTCAGAATGAGGGTAGCTAAGGGGATTCAAAATCACACGGGCGCGTCAGAATGAGGGTAGCTAAGGGGGTTCAAAATCACACGGCCGCGTCAGAATGAGGGTAGCCAAGGGGATTCAAAATCACACAGCCGCGTCAGGATGAGGGGGGTTCAAAACTGAAATGGTGGGGTTCATTATTACATGGCTCAAAATCGCGTCAGAATGAACCCCCCCCCTCATTCTGACGCGGAATCAAAATTACATGCAACACCGGCTTTTGTCGGGCTTGATATGTCTGAAACTCATTATAAGTACGCCGACAATTTAACAAGCGCAGTGATTTCATGGGTTCGTTATCACGAATACCAACGGGCTGGCTGGCAAAAAGGCTTTCACAGCACTTTGAAACATGTTCGTTTGTCGAAAATGTACCTTCCTTTCCTTTCCAAAATTCTTCGCCATTTTATTTATTTATTTATTTTTATTTATTTATTATAAAACAACAAAACAGTGACCCGATCGGCACTGCCAACAAAAACAACACCACACAAACACAAACAAAGAAGCTTTGAATTTGTGGCAACATCACCGCAAAACATCACGACTCCCGTGCAACTAGCCCTCTGAAATTTCTCCAAGATCCAGGACTTCTGGTTAATTTTGCATTAACACATCTAATCAAAAGTCTTCGAACATCGGAGTTCATTATTATTTCAGGCGCCATTTGAATCAATGGCCGTGTGCCCCACAAAACATCATGACACTCATGTGAGGCGTGATTTTGAACCAAGGCCTGATGAAATCAGATGGCCCCTGTGCAAACCTGAGTGCTTTATCGCCTGTGCTCGAGGGCTTTGCTTTGCTTCGTATTTTGCCATCTGCGAGAAACGGCAAAAATCCTGCTGCCATCTTTCGAAAACCAGGTAAACGATGCAAACTCGCACATCAACGACAGGTCTCACGAAGTTTAAACAAAACGCAAAAAAGTGTCGGATGGTGGCAGCAGCTACACAAGATCTACATTCAGTTGCACAGATGGCAGCACTAGTCTTACTTCAGACAGGACAAGTTCGGAGATTCGTCCCAAATCGTCCCATGAACGTCCCATGAACGTCTCTGCAGAAAACAGCACTCCACACACCCAAGGGGCACAGAACGTTTTCCCATCAGCAGGCGGCAGGCATTCGTAAATTTCCAGCTGGTCATTTTTGGTTCACATGCGACGATTTGTCTTATTCACCCCTTCGTCCTTCTGCTTTTGCGGTGTTTGACTTATGAAGGAAGCCCCGAATTTACACACCGATGAGTGAGGCCAAAGACCAGAGATCCAAGTCTACCCCCACGACACCAGGAATTTGAGGGGTTGGGTGCTTTTGTAAACAAATACCAATTTCCAAACTCCGACCATCCGCAGATAGAATTCAAAAAATGAATCCTTTTTCAATCCACCAAAAAAAAAAAAAAAAAAAAATCCTTTTTTCTGACGACATTGACAAAGCTCACACCCAAAGCATAGGAAGTAGATTGCCTCCTTATTTTAACGTTGGCATTGTTAAAATCTGGGCCCAATGATTTATTAAAAAAAACACACTTGGATCGGAAAACACCTTACTAAAATTCTTAGTCAACAAGAGTTCATAACACATTAGGACGCAACATGCGCCGCAAAACATCATGACACTCGTGTGCGGCGTGAAGTTTCATCAAACCCTGTTGAAATTATATGGCCTATTAGTTTTAAGTTCGGAATACTGGTCGAAATTTCAAAAATGCTGTCTGAACAAATTTTCATACAAGCCCAAGTCGTCGAAATGGGAGAAGAAGATTAGGTTAGGTCTGGTTACGTTAGGTTGGGTTTGGGTTAGTTTTTACGTGGAATTTTACGTGGACGCTATTTACGTGGAATCGATGGCAACATGCGTCGCAAGACATCATGTCACTCGGGTGCGGCGTGAAGTTGCACCAAGCCCTGTTGAAATTAGATAGCCCTATATGTATTAGTCAGACCTTTAAAGGCACTTTTGGTTGAATGACGGTCTCAAAAACCCCAAAATCCATATGGAATAAACACTTTTTCATCATTGGTTCTGGAATTTTGTCAGAGACACTTGACTGGTGTTTCTGACATGACTCCAATGGAACAGATGCGGAGGAACTCTTCCCGATGGGACTGTGGCCAAACTCTGGTATACAGGGTGTCCAAGAAGTCACGCACCAATGGACAGTGGTTTGAGGCGAAACGTAATGATTGTAAAAAGTTGCGTTGGACTCCTGTCTTGATAATTGTGGAGTCGTCCTAATTCTGCGAAGCTTGCTGTCGTTCCTCCTCTCCCTTTTCCTTCGTTTTGGCAGGTGAATAGCGCGTTTCGTGCACACGGGTCAGTCTGGTCAATGACGCAATAAGGTTGCCTGACGTGATGTTCCAGCAAGATGGAGCTCCAGCTCACTACGGTCGTGACGCAAGGGCCCTCTTGGACCTAACATTCCCTCAACGATGGATGGGGCCGACATGGAGCAGTTGAGTGGCCAGCCCGGTCACCAGATTTATCACCACTCGATTTTTAATTCTGCTGGGGACATCTGAAAAACATAGTCTACGATCCGGCCACGGCGACAATCGCCGAACTTCGGTACAGAACACGGGATGTATGGAGCAATCACACAAGATGCGCTCAATCACATACGCAGGCTGCCTTCGAACAGCGATTCTACGGATGTCAAGAAGGAGACGGCTCGCACTTTGAACCGTTTCATTGAAATATGAACCCACAGCCCATTGGTGCGTGACTTTTTGGACACCCTGTATAGCGGGTTCCAGGAGTCCCAGGCCTTTTGATTGAATAGAGTCTATATAGCGGCCTCCAGGAGTCCCAGGCCTTTTGATTGAATAGAGTCTTCGTTTTGTGCAAAAGGTTTGTCCTATTCAGGTGTTACGTGGGCAGTTATTCTCGATATCGAAGTGCGTTGAGATGGCTGTGCAAGAAACTTTCACTCAACGCAATGTTTTTCAGTTTTTACAATGTTTAATCTCAATCAGTTTGGAGATGAAATGACAATTGATTTGTGCGAGAGGCTCAATTCCATGTTTTTAGGCCAAAATATTTCCCCCTACTTTGCGACTTGCGTTTGCTGAGTCGATGAAATCCGATACAGTTGCGAACCCCTCTCTGCAGGCAAATAAGAAACTTTCCGGATAGAAATGAAAGAAAAATGTGATCTATTACAATTCTCGAGCTGCATTTTTGCTTTCCCTGTCGTCATCGAAACGCCAATAGAAACAAAAGCTGCATCACCAGATGGCAGTGAAACTGCGTGAAGTGCATACTGCTCGGAAATAAGCAGGCGCAAAATCACATGGCCTGGATGAAAACAAAAAATATTTGGGGTTGGCGTCCCACAGCGACCATCCAGAGAACAGTCGACAGCACTCTCCGCTGCAGTCACTTTTCTCCAAATTCAAAATGTTCAATAATTATGCGCCTGCAAGAACAAAAGCTGCAACACGCATCAAGCTTTATTTGCGTGTTGCATAAGCGACAAAATAGACAGGCGCAAAAAACTGACAAAAATTCTTTTTGGCCAGTGCCAGGGATTGGGCATCATTGAAGACGACGGAAAACTGCCAGAGACGACAGAGAGGGTGGGGATTGGGGCAGCCGCTAAATTTTAACCTGGTCCATTTCAGGTTTGCCATACGCATGGGCTGTGCTCTTTGAACTTGTCTCGAATATAGTGGAACGTCAGAAATGTACAAATGTCGGAAGTTTGCCCCGGACAAAATGTTCAGTGAAAAACATTGCTCGGCAACTCACTGGGTTACCTGGGTTGCCATGAGAAACAGACTCTGTTCACCAGTTTTTGGGCGGTTATTGCGTGGAAATGGGCGGTTGAAGCAAATTTGTTAGCTGAACATTTTTGTTCAGCTTGCTTTCGTGAATCTCTCCCCGAAAATTGGCTTTTGTACGGCGAACCACCCTCTTAAAATCTCAGATAAAACAAGATAACCACAATGTGGACTTTTTTGGATTTATGGGGGCACCGCGCGGAAGTGGGAGGTCGGAGGATATTTTGTCACTGAACATTTCGTCTTTCACTTGCTATGTAGAACCAATCCTGAAAATGTGACAAAAATTCCCACATGGTATATCCCAAATGGGCCCATTTTGGGGCATTTTGGGGGGGAGCACATGGAAACTGGGGCCCGGAGAAAAATTTTTACTGGTAAATTTTAGAATTGTTTTGCCATCAGGAACATCACTTATTTTGGCGAAATGTTTTTGGGACACCCTGTGTAAACTCCTCGAACATAGGCGATATTTTAAAGGGCTTGTTATCGCAGGGGTCTGTTTTCAACAGGACTGCAACTTCACGCCTCACACGAGTGTCATGATGTTTGCGGCGCATGCTGCCATTGATTCTAAATGACGCCTGAGTTAATAATGAACTCCTGTGTTCGAAAACTTTTGATAAGAGTGTACATTTTTATTGTGTTCATGGTTGCGAGGCTTTTTGGCCCTATTCCCCATGCATCTGCGAGTTTTGCGTCATGTTAAGTGTGCCAGAAAAGTAGGTGAACTTATAGGACATGGCTATACTTTTGAGATGGGCTCTCACCAGCTGCAGACAGGCTCATGGTGTATACACTCGGCGAAAAAACTCGCAGATGTGTGGAAAAAGGAGCCAATAATCCACGCAATCATGAATGAGCACAAGAACTTAAACTGAAACTTAGATCTCCTGGTGGAGGTATTCCGTCATTGCTGGGGAGTGGGTAATTTGATTGATCCCAACCCTTTAGTTGCTGATGATGCTTTAGAAAAAGTTGATCTTCTCAACTCATCGTTACGCATATCATTTCAGAGACTGCATTTTGGGGCGAGGTGGAGAACGTGGGGCATGCGGGCAAAAACGGGGTGCGACCTTTATTTTCTGAAAACGCGCAGCCATCTGTCGGACAGTTCACACAACCATTTGACGAACGAAGAGAGAATCATTTGTGGTGGTAATGAGGGCTGTGCTTAAGTTCGTGTTTTATGTGGAAGAAATTGCATTTTTCGCATTTCGATCTAGAAATCATTCGCCAAAGAATCTCGTTTGGTGAGTATCTCTAGACGTTTCAGATCACTTTACTGATTTTTGGGAGTACAGTGGAACCAAACAACGCTTTTGCGAAAATGGCACAAAGCGAGCAAAATTGGGAATGTCAGTACCCCATTTTACCCAGTAAAGTTTTCGCTGCACAATGCAACCCCGTTTTGTCCTCCATTTACCCGTTTTGCCTGCATTTCGCCGTTTTGCCCGAAATGATGTTTTTCGCCTTAATGTTATGTGTTCATGCAGAATCTGGGGCCCACCACACATGAACACCTCGTGAAAAAACCTAAGGTTTTGGGCTAATTTTGTTTGAAAATCCTGGTACCTGAATGATGTCAAATTAGTAACGAACTGATCGTCAAAAGGGGAGTGGAGATCAAATGCACAAAGCTGTCAGGCGGAAAGAGATTTGTTTCAGGAGCACATAGGCCTTAGGAGTTTCCCAAACAAAGTTGGAGAGACGAGTGGTGGGAGGCAATAAGAAAGCAACCGATTCCAAGAAAATTTTTGAATCATGTGAATTTCAGTGATTTACGAGAACTAGAACGCCAATTGCTGGAACACATTTTGAACATCTCTTCTGGAACTTTCTTCAGTTATTATTTGAGTTGGACAAAATGGGAACATCTGTCCCGTTTTGCCTGCTCTGTGGGGCAAAACAGAGTACCTTCTTGAACTTCCTGGAGTGACTTTCATGCGTTCGGGTTATTTTTGTTTTGCTTGAAACAACGGCCGATAGATAGTTGAGTCTTGAAAAAAAGTCAGAAACCAGCACTTGCTTTTGACAAAATGATCTAATGTGCTTAGAATCCATAGGTTCCCCGTTTTGCCCACCTCTCCCCCATTAACCGTGTTGTTGAAATGAAATAAAAAATTTCTGAATGATATCATTTCTTCTAAATTTCTAAAGCTTCCTCCCTCGCTGTTTAGCAAGTATCTCGAATAACATTTTTAATGCTCGTCTTGAATTGGGTGGCATTCCTTATCTTTTTTCTGTAAAAGGTCACTTGTTCCCGTCTTTGAAAAGGGTAAAACTGACCCGTAAAAATTATCCGCCAAATAAGCCTTTTCAGTACATGCTAAACCATTCGCTCGTATTATGATCGCTCTGCACAACACAATTTCCTTTGTGCAGGCGATTTCGTCAGTGTTAGATTCTTGCTCTCAGGCAGATGCAATTACCATTTATCTGGCAAAAGCCTTTGACAAAGTAGATACAATTTGTTGATTTTCAAATCGGCAAGGCAATATTGATCCCTGCATTTTAAATTGGGTTCGATCGAGGAAAATATCTCACAAACAGGGAACAAGTGGTATGAGTTGATGATCATGTCTCTTCAGTCTTCACGCAAGTAAGCCTTCAGCCGGTCATTTCTGGCGCCCCGCAAAGAGGTATTTTGGGACTATTGTTGTTCACCATTTGCCCCTTCTCTCAAGATGTGAAAACACGATTCCTTGCTTCCTCGGAATGAAACGCGACAACAATTTCATGAAAGGACTGTTGGATAAAGGACAAAGATAGTCAATTTGGAAACGTCGTCCAAGTCATAAAATGGTGATGGCCAATTCCACAAATTTATGAATGGACTTATAAAGATGGACATTTTGTAAACATCGACAAAGTAGCAAAATAATATGCCCAATTACAAAACGTGGGTCTTGGGTATCTGTGGGGGGATCAACGATTCCAGACTGGTGACTGGACTAAAAGCAAATAAATCGAAGCTAACGTCTTTGTACAGACCACATGGCATTCTTCAGAAGTGAATGAGGGAAGTCGCTGCACGGCTCCCAGAAGAATCCAGAGGTAGACTGCGTCCAGTGTCAGTGCGTTTTCCGAGAGAAATTTACATACCCCCACAGAATACCCAGAACCCCAAAACGTTAATGGACTGTTACAAAGATGGACATGTAAACGTGGCCTAAGAAATAAAATGCGATGGCCGATGGCCACTTACAAAATTACTCAAAACAAACTTTCTGAACGAACTGTCACAAAGATGGACATTTTGTAAACTTCGTCTTGGGTATAAAACGGTGATGGGCCAACTGCAAAACTTTATGAACGGACCATTGCAGAGGTGGATATTTTGTAAACTTAGTCCAAGTAATAAAATGGTGATGAACAATTACAAAACTACTTTACGAATGGACTTACAAAGATAAACATTTTGGTAACGTCGACAATGTAGCAAAATTAAATGCCCAATTACAAACCAACTTTATGTCACAAAGATGTTACAACTGTCACAAAGATAGACATTTTGCAAACTTCGTCCAAATAGAAAAAATGGTTAAGGCCAATTGCAAAACTACTTTATGAATGGACTGTCACAAATACGTCGTATGGGCATTCCGTAAATGACGTCCAAGAAATGGTGATGGATAGCCAATTCCAAAATTACTTTATGAATGAACTTACAAAGATAGACACTGTAAATGTCATGAAGTGATATGATGGCCAATAACAAAGCTACTTTATGAATGATCTGTTACAAAGATGTACATTTCGTAAACTCGTTTATTCCAACGAATGGTGGCCAATTACAAAACTACGTTATGAATGGACTTACAAAGCTGGACATTTTGTAAATGTCATCAAAGTAACAAAATGTTTATGGGAAATTACAAAATGAATGGACTTACAAAGATGCATACATTGTAAACGTAGTTCAAAGTAGTGAAGTGGTGATGGCAATTACAAAAAACGTATGTCCTTATGTCCAAAACTTATGTCCTTGCAAAACTTATGGAAATTACAAAACTTATGGATGGACTCTTACAAAGATGGACATTTTGTGTGAATGGCTGCAATAGAGATCGACATTTTGTAAATGTCGACAAAGTATCAAAATGAAATGCCCAATTACAAACCAACTTTATGAATGGGCTGTTACAAAGATGACATCTTATAAACGTCACCCAAGTTTCAAATGGTGATTGACAATTTGTAAATGCAGCCCAGCAAGAAAATGGTGATTACCAATGACAAAAATACTTTATGAATGGACAATAACAAAGACTGATATTTTGTATGAATGGACTGTTACAAAGATGGACATTTTGTAAACGTCGAAGTAACAAAATGATGAATGCCTAATTGCAAAACGAATGATGAATGCCAAATTGCAAAACCATTTTGTCAATGGACCATAACAAAGGTGGACATTTTGTACGAATGGACTTCTACAAACATGGACTTTCGTAAACGTCGACAAAGTAACAAATGATGAATACAGAATTACAAAACTACTTTATGACTGCCACTTTATGGACTGTCACAAATATGGATATTTTGCAAACGTCGTCAAAGGAAATGGTGATGACCAATTACAAAACTACTTTAAGAATGGACTTGCGAAGATAGACATTTTGTAAACGTCGACAATGTGGCAAAATTAAATGCCCAATTACAAAACAACTGTCTGGTCTGTAACAAAGACGGACATTTTGTAAACGTCGCACAAGTTTAAAATGGTGATGACCAATTTGCAAACGCAGTCCAGAACAAAATGGTGATGTCCAATTATAAACTACTTTATTAATGGACAATAACAAAGATGGACATTTTGTATGAATGGACTGTTGCAAAGATGGACATTTTGTAAACATCCACAAAGTCACAAAATGATGATTGCTTAATTGAAAATTTACTTTATGAATGGACCACAACAAAGATGGACATTTTGTAAACGTCGACAAAGCAGCAAGATGAAATGCCCAATTACAAATCAACTTTATGAATGGACTGTCACAAAGATGGACATTTTGTTAACATCGTCCAAGTTATAAAACGGTGATGGCCAATTACAAAACAATGCGTACTTTATGAATGACCGAAAAAAGGAAGCGACATTTTGAAAACGTCATCAAAGTAACAAAGTGGCAAATCCTTAATTACAAAACTACTTGTGAATGGACTGCGGACTTTTAAAAAGATGAACATTTTGAATGAATGGACTGCGACAAAGATAGACATTTTGTAAACGTCGACCAAGAAAATACGGTAATAACACAAGATAAGAGAAACACCGAGTACTTAATACGACCTTTAGGCAATGTATAGTTGAGTTAGACGAAACACATATCTTGAATTGAAGAGTTCCGTTGATGCTCCTCGCGAATGAAGATGATCTTCATCAAAAAGGTTGAGTAATCTGTTTCATCGCTGGCACCAAATGATCCACGATAAATAAACTAGATATCTGTGAATTCATCTAGTGCCAAGGACAAGATCAGAAATTTCAGACGGAGACGAACAGGCCCAACTTCACCATTAGCAGTTGCAGCTTCTTCACCACTAGCAGTTGCAGCTTCTTCACCACTTGCAGTTGCAGCTTCCTCGTTGCAGCTCCTTCGTCGCAGCGTCTCCACCTCTGTCATGGTTGCAGCTTCTTCACCTCTGTCATAGTTGCAGCTTCTTCACCTCTGTCATAGTTGCAGCTTCTTCAATGCAGCTTCTTCCATGCAATTTTTGCAGCTTCATCGCAGCTTGTTGTCCACTATCAGTTGCAGCGTCTTCGTTGCAGCTTCTTCGCTACATGATATTCGCTGCAGCTCCATCGTTATAGTTTTTTCACTACAACCAGTTGCAGCTTCTCGTCACAGCTTCTTCACCACTTTCAGCTCCTTGTCGCTGCTTCTTCACCGCAGGCGTAGCTTTTTCACCGCTGTCAGTTGCAATCACCGCAGCAGCCTCTTCACCACTTCACGTGCAGCTTCATCACCATCTTGTGCCACCACGCAGTCACAAATTGCCACGAATCATCGTGCTGTGTACGAACGCGTGATGAACATGCTGCAGCTCCTGTCATATCTATAAGAGCTGCGCCGTTGCAGGTGATCACGAGGATCGGTTCCTCGCAAACTGAAGAGCTAAAAAGAACATGAAAAGAAGAAGAGCTATATGCTTCAACCAAGGATGGACAATATGAGAGCAGGCAAGAACCACGAGTGCAAGCAAAATGATCAAAAAGTGTTACGAAAGTAATGATGCAATACTGATGCAACAAAACCTGCCAGCGAAGATTGAACGAGGATAAAAATCGGGGCACGTTTTTTACGTGCCATTCTGAATACCCGGACCATAGGAGGTTTTTTCAGACATTTTAAAGTAGGGGGCAATGTAATTCCCCATTTCGCATGCGCCGCAAAACACATTACATGAAGGAATGCATTTAACGGCGCTGATTAGATGGGGAATAACATTGCCCCGTGCTTCAAATATCTGTCAAAAATTTCCTGTGGCCAGGGTATTCAGGATGGCATAGTATTTAGCCGCCGCCGCTCACGTCTGTCGGCGAATAACAATTCGGATACGCTCATTTCGGCGAACGCTTATTTCTGCGAATAACACTTCGGATAGTGCAGCATTTTTCATCTCTCAATTCATCTCTCTGAATCTTCAGATATTTTCATTGCTCAGAGTGCTTTGTTTTGACGTGGTCAACAAACGCTTCAATTTTGCAGATTTTTCCAAATTGCAAATTATTTTCAGATTGCTTTCTTACACAGATTTCTTTGTAGTTTATGGTCTTTGACCTACTTTAATGATTCAATTCGACACGGCCTCCTGATGACTCCGGCTCGACCGGAGTTAGATTAGGTCAATGGGAAGGCTACGTCAGAATGAGTGGGCACATCAGGATACCCGTACGGGTTGGTAGGTTGTCAGGGTTTCTCGTTAGTTAAAGTTTAGGAAGGTTTTAGGTTAGGTTGAAATCGGGGAATAAAAACGCATCCTTTTTGAATTCCTTGAAAGATTCGCAGAAAGAAGTGTGCACCGAAACGAGCGGCTCCGAAATGTTACGTTTCCGAGATGCTTCGCACAAATGAGCATTCGTCGAGATGAGAGGCGACGAATTGCATTCCCCAAAATGTGCATTCGTCGAAATGTAATTCGCCGAATGCCAAAATGCCTCTTGACGTTCATTTGCCCTTGCGGCTTGGTCTCTGCATTTAGATCAGCCTGCAGGTAGGAAATCTGGCCTCTGGAGCTGAAATATCAACAATATTGCACCAAATATTGACACTCGAATTTCAGAATTTCTTCAATTTCTGTGTATCAGTTTTCATGGCCGCCAATACCAAGAGACTTTTAGCCTCACGACCCCGCCAAGCACTGCCTCCCTATAGATTGTTTTGGTGATCTAGACGTCCAGAAGACAGGCACATCTGGCAACCGCAACTGGTCACCCTACAATAATATGAAATTGAAATGATGTCGCTGAATGAAATGAGAGGAATCATTTTCACACACTCCGACTGGTGGGCTTATTCGAGTATGCTTTCAAAAAAAAAAACAACAGATGAAATTAATTGTCACTTTTCATTTTGAGGAAGTAAAGTTGGGCAAACTTTTCGCGGGAATGCAATGAAATTCCGTTTTCTTTCGGTAATTCCGTAAAATGCGGGTTGATTCATAAAACGCCTGCCAGATAAATTCACGTCCGAACTTTCAAATCTCGATGTCAGCGCTCTTCGCTTCGCCGGTCATTTCCAACCATTTGACTCCAACCCATTTCGCCTAAAACTGTAAAAATTCTGTAATGTGGCTGGTATCGATTTTTGGAAAGTTGGGATCACACCATTACAAAGCATGGAGGAAACACCAACAAATGCAAAG